>CAUYRT010031033.1:0-45633 GCA_963574885.1 Lepilemur ruficaudatus
CTGTCCTTCTGAAGCCCTGCTTGGGGAAAAAACTCCATTCCTTGATTCACCCAGGAATCCACCTCCTCTCATGCCTAGTCACAGTCTGTTCCTGGAAAAAAAATCAGACAGCCTGACATCATGATAAAGTCGTAACTAGAAACCGCAATTAGTTTATCAGCGATGGCCAACAAGCCCAGGAGCCACCTCATCCCCCATTCCCCGTAATTCTTTCTGTTTACATCTTCTCTAAACACTTCTAACCACTAACTCCTTCTGTGTTTTATTCGCTGACTTTAGATAGCTTTACCTTACAGAGAATCACCTTTACATACAAAGCCATACAACCCCTGCTACCAAAAGTAAACATCTACCTGCGTTGTAATCTTCCTTTCTTCCTACTGCCCTCCAGGGGTGAGGAAGCCCTTAAGGCCACATGTGGCCTTCTAGGTCCTTAAGTTCAGCCTTTTCACTGAATCCAAATTTTATAGAGCAAATCCTTTTATGTAAAGGATTGCAGCCGGAAAAGATGACATTCTCTTGCCTCCTTTGGTGCTTAAAAAAGAACAATCTTGAAATCAGAAGGCCGCAGTTTCCCCACCCTGTTTTGGTCAGTTCTCCTCTTTCTTAAAAACCAATTAACTAACCACCAATCAATCAGGAAAAAACAAAACAATGAACAATAAAAAAAAAAATGACAAAAAAAAAAAAAAAGAAAGAAAGAAAGAAAGAAAGAAAGAAAGAAACCTTTGCAATACCTGGTATATCTTTTTTCCCCCTTTACCAGCAAATTGTCACCACACTTCCTTATCTCTCATTGGTTCTTTATTCAAATTTTTTTTCCCCGCCCAAAGGTGTCAGTATACAGCTAGTTTTCAAGGCAAGAACTTGGATACCATGCTTACTCTTTTTTTTTTTTTCACTTCCTAATGTGATCAATAAACATAATTACATTTGCTATAGAGCCACACCCACCTAAGTCTCCTAACTCTACTCCCAACACCGTATGACAATCTCACCATTTTTGACAGATTATCCACAGCCTCCGAGCCTGCCTCTCACCATTTGTTCTTATCTCTGTCTAACCCATTCCCACCCCACAACTGCAGTCAACTTTTAAAAATGCCGTCTAAAATCTTTGCCAGTGTCCAAAATCTCTGACACACCATTAATGGCATCCCCGTGATTTTAAAGTATCCAACGCTTTATTTGTTTCCCCTAGAGATCTATGTCTTGTTTGGTTGACTAGTGTCCCTTTTACGTAAGGAACAGCTTTGTGTTCAACTCACAAGCGTTACAGGCCCAGCCCTTTTTAATAGGGATTTTCAGCCGTTGAAGACAGTTGGAAATCGTGGCTCCCACCTAAAGAGATGACCGTTCCTTTCAGAAATTTTAATGACACGTTTCCCAGAGCACTATGGGTTGCACTACTGCCATGGATTTAATAGTAGCCACTTTTGACCTTGAGCCCTGTGCCCCAGGCACCACGGGCTTATTTAGTTCCCTGCTTCAGGGTTAGAGGCGTGCTATTTCCTAATCTCTTCGCCTTTCTTCTCAAACCCTCTTTCTCTCCTTTTCGTCTTAGGCCCCTTTGCCACGTTCATTCCTACTCATCCTTCACGGCTTAGCTGAGTATCACGTCCTTCAGGACTCTTGGACCCTGGTCTAAATTAAGACTCTCTGCTCCCACAGTATCCTTGAGATGTAATTCAAACTCATCATAGCACTATCATGACGTATATAATGTCTCATTTCTCTATTTGGATATAAGCCCTATGAAATAAAGACCACATAACGGCCTACCCACTGCTCTACTAAAAGCAATTAAAACGATTGCTACCACAAAGTTCGTACTCAGCAATCACTTGTCAAATGAATGAATTCAACGCAATCTCATGGACTTGTTTCAGGCATTTTATAATTTAAATGGAATGATACATTTCAAGTGTATTGAACTGTGACTGGCACATAATAAGCACTCAATAAACAGTATTAATAGTTTACTTTTGATTTCTCAAACCTCCTGTATCAGCATGGGCTGGATATAATAATGAAAAAAAAATGCCTTTGCTTCTTTCTGTTTTCTCTCCCTCCCTTCCTTCTGTTCCTCCTTTCTTCATTTCTTTACTTCCTTCTTGATTAACAGATTTTGCCATTTTTTGGGATATTCTTTTCCTCCCTCTTGGTATCCTTCAGATTGCTACTGAGTAAAGCCTGAGAACAAAATATTCCTCCTGCAAGACAGACCTTTCCGATAAATGTGATTCATACACCTGGGATGGGGACAAAGGCGTTCAGGAAGGTGACCCTCAGTGCTTCACAGTTTAATTTTTATTAGCACATCAGACGCTAATAGACTATCACTTAGGTAGGTCCAGGGATAGCTGACTTTTACAGATAATGTCAGTAGAGGAAATAATGGTTCCAAATAAGGGCTCCCGAAGAGTATCTGTCTTATTTTCCTCAATCACAAAAGGCTTTCCAGTAACGTTCCCAGTTGAATAGGATGTCGAGTTATTTAGAGTGAAAATTTCTTCGCATTTCTTTTCATTAAAACGGGCTGTCATAAAACAACAAGCATGGCACCTCGCATAAAATCAGGTCATGTTTTATGAATATTTAACTTCCTTTGAACTTTCCAGAAGGAAACAGTGACCTTGAAAACTTCCAGAAGCTGACATCGTAACACAAAGGCCACTGCCTCTGTCGTTAATCATGGTGGACGACCGCCGAGAGCTGCTGTTGCCTTTTCAAAGAGAAATATTAAAGGAGAGAGAAATGTGCAAATATTTATTATATTATCATAAGAAAACATAGAAATGGTTGAGACCCAACAAGCACGTAAGGGTTTTTTTTTTAAATTATTTTTAACATACAGTTTGAAATTTTTTGTTTTCGGTTTCTGTCAGCTTGAAATCAATACACTAGTCAAGCAATAAGAATTTAATAATCCAACTGCTAAATATTGGTTCAGTATATAACCTTTTTATTGGGCTACAGAGCCTTGATTTATGCATAATCACAGCAAATACTATCCTAAATAAGTGAGCAGACCTTTCTTGTGTTTGGCTTTTTTTAAATAACTATTTACATAAGTTTTAGAAAGGCATTCAAAATTCTCAGGGCGAAACCAGTAAAATAAAGAAGCCAGTATTTAGCCACTTCTTAATAAAGTTCTTTTGTTCTAGAGCAGAATATTGACTCGGAGCTATCATCTAAGCCAAGGTCAGAACTTTCAGAGTCACAGGGAATGAGTGGGAACATCGTAAGATTTAAATTTAGATGAGATCAAAATAAAGACTAGCCAATTCAACAGTCTTCCCCTTAGTAAAGGAAAATATTCACACTTATAAGAAATTATGTCATGCTATTTCTAGAGGTTTTCCAAAGTAAAGCATATGTGAACCATGTCATTTGCCTACTCACTTACATAATCTACTATCCAAATCACAACATTGTACTTCGTGCAATTAGGCTCCTAACACTGGGACTCTAATTCAGGTATTTTGCAATTTTTAAGGGCATCTATTCTTATATCTTCAGAAGAACAAATACTCCAGTATATTAATAATTTCCATTGAAATTGTTAACTCTACCTTTTCCTAGTCTCTTAGGTGCCATCAATAATGTCTAGATTTTCTATTGACAGCTGTTAGACACAGCAGAGTGGAAAGATTACAGATTTTGTAGTCAGAACAACATAGGTCCAAATTACCTATGTCTGCATTTTTCAGTACATAGCCCGTAGCAACATGCAGCCTCTTGGACAGTTGAAATGTGTTTAGTTTACCTGAGGAATCGATTTTATAATTTAAGTTAAATTTAAATTTTAAAACTGAAGAGATGTATATACGTATATAGTATTTCATTATTTTGATAGGACCAAGTTTCACTGTAACTATTACTTCACATAAAATGTTAGTGTTGCATTGTAATACACTTGTTGGATACGCGTTTCATTCCTAATATTACGTATATACAATCACCGACCTATTTGGTGTCAATGGATAGACTCAATTTTAATGACTTTTGCATTTAATATAACATTAAATATATACATATATATCCATATAATATTTCAATGTGTTCACTGGAAATTTTATGCAAATATCACAGGTTAATACCTAAATAAATTGAAATTGATAAATGCAAGTATTCTTTGTTTTATTATGCTTCACTTTGCAGATAATGTCTTTTTACTAATTGAAGTTTTATAGCAATCCCGTGTCAAGCAAGTCTACTGGCATCATGTTTCCAACAGCATGTGTTCACCTGTGTCTCTGTGTTGTATTTTGGTAGTTCTCCCAATATTTCAAATTTTTCATTATTATTATACCTTTTACAGTGATCTGAGATCAGTGATTTTTGACATTACTGTTGTAATTATTTGGGGCACCATGATCTGCACCCATGTAAGACAGTGACCTTAATAAACATTGTGCGTGTTGTGACTGCTCCCCACCTGGCTGCTCCCCATCTCTCTTCCTCTCCTCAGGCTTCCCTGCTCCCCAAGACACAACAGTACTGGAATTAGGCCAATTACTAACCCTACAATGACCTTTCAGTGTTCAAGTAAAAAATACATATATAAGAGTAGCGCATCTCTCCCTTTATTTCAAAAACTAGAAATGATTAACCCTAGTGAAGAGGGCACATGGAAAGCTGGTATGAGCAGAAAGCTAGTCCTTTTGCAGCAAACGGCTAGCTAAGTTGTGAATGCAAAGAGAAAGTTCTTGAAGGAAATTAAACGCACTACTGCAGTGAACCCACGGATGATAAGAAAGCAAAACAGCCTTACTGCTGTTATAGAGAAGGTTTTAATGATCTGGTTAGAAAATCAACCCAGCCATAACATTCTCTTAAGCCGAAACCTAACCCAGAGAAAGGGTCTAACTCTCTCTAAGTCTGTGAAGGCTGGGAGAGGTGAGTAAGCTGCAGAAAACAAGTTTGAAGCTACAGAGATTGGTTCGTGAGGTTGCAGGAAAGAAGCCATCAACATAAATAAAGGTGCGAGGTGAAGCAGTAAGTGCTGGTGTACGAGCTACAGCAAGTTGTCTAGAAGACCTGGCTAAGATAATTGATGAAGATGTCTACACTGAACAACAGATTTTCAATGTAGTTGAAACAGCCTCGTATTAGAAGAAGATACCATCTAAGATGTTCATAGCGAGAGAGAAGTCAGTGCCTAGCTTCAAAGCTTCAAAAGACAGGCTGACCTTGTTAGAGCTTAATGCAGCTGATGGCTTTAAGTTGAAGCCAAAACTCATTTACCATTCGGAAAATCCTAAAGCCATTACGAATTATGCCAAATCTAATCTGTCCATGCTCTAGAAATGGAACAACAAAGCCTGAATGACAGAGTGCCTGATTACAGCACAATTTACCGAATATTTTAAGCCCGCTGTTAAGACCTACTGCTCAGAAAAAAGATTTCTTTTAAAGTATTACTGTTCATTGACAGTGTACCTGGTTACCCAATTGTTCTGGTGGAGATGTACAAGGACATTAAAGTTGTTTTATGTCTGTTAACACAACATCGATTCAGGCAGCCCATAAATCAAGGTATAATTTTGACTTTGCAATGTTATTATTTAAGAAATATTTCACTCTGGGAGGCCGAGGCGGGCGGATCACTCCAGGTCAGGAATTCAAAACCAGCCTGAGCAAGAGCGAGACCCCGTCTCTACTAAAAAAAAAAAAATAGAAAGAAATTAATTGGACAACTAAAAATTTATATAGAAATATATTAGCTGGGCATGGTGGAGCATGCCTATAGTCCCGGCTACTCGGGAGGCTGAGGCAGGAGGATCACTTGAGCCCAGGAGTTTGAGGTTGCTGTGAGCTAGGCTTATGCCACGGCACTCACTCTAGCCCAGGCAACAGAGTGAGACTCTGTCTCAAAAAAAAAAAAAAAAGAAAAGAAAAATATTTTTTGTAAGACCATAGCTGCCATAGAAAGTGATTCTTCTAATGGATCTGGGCAAAGTAAATTTAAAACTTCTGGAAAGATTTCACTGTTGTAGATGGCATTAAGAACATTTGTGATGAAGTTGTGGCTGAATCGCTGTAAACTCATGATAAAACTTCAACACATGAGGAGTTGTTTCTTACGGATAAGCAAATTAAGTTGTTTCTTGAGATGGAATTTACTGGCGAAGATGCTGTGGACATTGTTGAAACAATGACAAAGGATTTGGAATATTATATAAACTTGGTTGATAAAGCAGTGGCAGGGTTTGAGAGGACTGACTCCAATTTTGAAAGAAATTCTATTGTGTGCAAAATGCTGTCAAATAGCTTCACGTGCTACGGAGAAATCTTTCATGAAAAGAAGAGTCAGTTGATGTGACAAACTTCACTGTTGTCTTGTTTTAAGAAATTGCCACAGCCGCCCCAACCTTCAGCAATCACCACCCTGATCAGTCAGCAGCCTTCAACGCTGAGGAAAGACTCTCCATCAGCAAGAAAAATTAGAACTGAAGACTCAGATAACTATCACGTTTTTAACAATAAAATATTTTTAAATTTAGTTATGTACAGTACATCTTTTTTAAGATACAATGCTATTGTGCACTTAATAGACTACAATATAGTGTAAACATAACTTTCAAATGCAGTGGAAAACCAAAACATTTGTGCACCTCATTTAATTGCAGTATTCACTTTTTTGTAGTGCTCTAGAATTAAACCTCCAATATCTTTAAGGTAGGCCTGTATATTTAAATATTGTTATTTAAATTATAGCATGCATAAGTTATTTTTCTAGTTTGAAAAAATAAATATGGCAAAGTTTTTTAAACTTATAAAGAAGACTTACTAATTATGCCAAATTTAATGATGATACAGAAACTACTAAAATAATAAAGATAAAAACAGATTGGCAGTAGTTACATTACAAAATTCATAACAAATGTCAATTTACTGTGGCAATGCAAAATGAAAAACTGCTGTGTAATTTTAAAAAGATAATAAAGTTTAAAATATTAAAAGCCATCTTCAGCAAATACATAGTGAATTTGATAAGAAGTTTCCTCTCTGCAGTCACAGAAGAATTGATGAAATTGGTTGTCTAAGATCCATATTAAAGGTCTAAAAATTTTTTTTAATAATTTTAAACAAGAGCTTAGCCTGTAAATTTGGCCACCTATTAGATGGCATGGATTCTTACACAAAAGAAATTCAGTTTTAAATTGAAAGATGGTAATACAAAGTATTATTCCTGATGTTTTAATTTTGTTACGAAACTGCTGAAAGAAATAGAAGACAATGAATTTAATGGTCTGTGTTCTTTAACAATGATTGTAGGATGACTTTTGCAAGAGTTTTATAAAGGTTTACTATTTTCAACTTCAATTTAAGATTTTCTTGAAAGAAAAAGGAATGTTTGCCAAACATTTAATCATCATGGAAGTGTGATTTGCATTTTTCACTGATAACACAATGCATATAAATGAGCTAAATTTAAAGTTCTAAAGAAAAGGAAAGCTTATCTGTAATTAAGTTAGACAGGTAAAAGTATTTATTTTGAAACTAAAAATTTTCCTAATGAAAGTAAATAATGATTTTATACATTTTTCTAACTTCAATAAAGATGTAGATGATTTAAATTCTAATCTACGAAGTTATGTATATTAGATGCAAAGTCTAAATGAAAACATGAACATTTTTTCTACTGTTACACATTTAGAGTTGCCTTTTAATTTATACAATAACATTTTAAATTAGATATTAATTGACACAAGAGTTACTGAAGAAAATATGAATTAATTTTATCAATATATATACAAAGATTGAAAGAAATTATGTTTTCAATTACTGAAAACCTTTTCAGTATATTTGGAGTGACCTGGGTAGGAGAATCCACTTTTTCAACTGTTATAAAATGTTAATACAGATCAAGCATTTCCAAAGAAAATGAGTGTAAAACACACACACACACGATTTCTAAGACTTAGTGTTAAAAGATAATGTAAAGTAATCTCATTAATAATATTTCTATGATTACATATTAACATGTTAATTTTTGATTTGTTAAATAAAATGTATCATTAAAATTAATTTTACTTCTTAACTTCAGATGACCATATAAAAGTTTGGTCACAAATGTGGCTGGCATTCTTGAGAACTGATCTCTATGGTCTTTTACAAGCTACCCAAGCCTCACAAATTCATTTTCCAAATTTTTTAAATAGAATCACACCAGACAATGTATGCTTGTGGTAACCCTGAGGGCTTCGCAGTAAGAGACGGACTGAGATCAATTGTTTCTTCTTCTGGAAAGTATTTCCTGATTCCTCTAGACAGATTTGAGTAGTTCATCTCTGTTTGAAAGTGCTTGGTTTTTACTTCCATTATAGCAATATCCTGCTCCTGCACTTATCCCTAGTGATTGTGACTCAAACAGAAAAAAAACAACATATAGGAATTTGGGATTTAACAAGTCTAGGGGAAAAGACAAATATTCGACAATTATAAATCACATACAATTAGTTCTCCGGCTTCTAGCACAGTGCCTGGAACACAGTGGGTGTGTTACGAGTTTTTACAGAATTAGTAACTGGTGACGCTCTAAGAGACCATGACCTATAGATAACAGTGCAGTGATGGTCGGTTGATATTGATAACTTTAAATATGGAAAAAGTGAATTCTATTAATTCTTATTATGTATATAGGTGTATACTGCGTGCGTGTCACTGTGTTTGTGTATCAGGCTCAGTTTTACTGTATCACCTTTGCTACAACAATCCTGTAATACAGGTACCCATACCCACACTTCATTCATAAGGAAACTAACATAGATATATGATAAACTTCCCAAGGTCACTAAGCAAATATGGGAAACAGTGTAGATTTCCCATGAAGACCTTTGATTTCAAGTCTCCTGTCTCATCTTGCCATTCTACCACATTGCCACAAAAGCCAAGTGATTTGAGTCATATTACATATTTAGGTGAATTTTAGATAATGAAAATATCCCACTGTCCTACTCCAATCCAACTGAGAAAAAGCACAATACCCCTGGTGTACAAAATAAATATACTACTTACTTTCTTAAAGTTAGTGTTGTGCCTGCCATAGAATCCTGTGGCATGTCTAGCAACCAGGGGCCACCAGGGGCAGCATGAAGCTACCCAGTACCTTTCTTGGTTGGGATCAAGGGAATACAGTAAAGGAGTTAAAAGGATGGGGAAGAAAACAATATGCGTATGTGTGTGCGTGCTTTACTTTTATAACACCTGGAAATAAAATTTACCTTAAAATTACGTAAAATAAACTGACAGTCTTAAAATTTCCTGCTAGTGACAATGAGAGGATCACTTTGATACAGGAATGTTCCTGAGATGCACTTGGGCAGCCTGAGGTGTGTGTTCCTCATTCTGCTCCGGGCTGGAAGACTGCCGTGGAAATGCCCTCCTGACCTCCGTGGCTGATCCTTCTCATGGTCCCAGCCACGTATCAACATCACAGCTCTGAGAATTTTACCTGCCGGGGGATCTGTACACAGTTCTCTGTCCCTTGGAACGTATGATAAATGCCAAACAAAACTAAATGAAGTATGTCTATCCCTACTCCACCGAAGACCAACACAGTCTCTGCACAAATTTCCACAGCTTTTAAAAATGGTCGTGGGGAGGAATTAAAAACTAACTCCAAATGGAATACGATACGGAAAGGTTCTAGATTAAACATGCAAAATGTGTTCTTTAAAAAATTTACTGTCAGTCGGGCGTGGTGGCTCACTCCCAGCACTCTCGGAGGCCAAGGCAGAGAATTGCTTGAGCCCAGAAGTCTGAGACCAGCCTGAGCAATAGTGAGACCCCATCTCTATAACAAAAAAATAAAAAATGTATTGTCAATAGTGCCAAGCAAATGTCTAGAACATATATATATATATATATATAATTTTAAGAATGTGCTGAATAAAATTAATGGATGCCTCTGCCACTGCTTTGTGGCTGGAAAGCTGAAAGCTAACACATTGAGTTAGCGAAGGTTATCTTTATTGAGTGGCAGGGAAATATTAAAAAAACATTATATCTGTAAGAACGTCTGCCTTCTGTTAATACTGTGTACCTATCTAGCTATCTCTGCCGGTCGGTAGGCAGCCAAGTTCTCCAGCTTCCAAGTCCTCTGCCTCAGTGTGAAGATGAATCTCATTTCCTTGAAATACTGCTCCCACTTTATTTCAAGGAAATGAGATTCTGTTCAAGCAAGTTGAAATCTTAATTCCAGTTCTTTTCAGAGTAATAATTTATATATAAAGTACCACAGATGGATGTTTATGTTGGATATAATAACTTGAAGACTTACTTTATCTGAAAATGGAATTAGAGCTTCTTAATGCCAAAATACAGAGCTAAATCATTTGAGGTTATACCCTCATCTTTCAGTGCTGGAGAAGCACCATCCTTTACCCATGGAAAATTCAAGTCAGCACTGCTCCCTACTCAAATGAAATCGCCCACAAGAAGTCTCTACTGTAGCAAAACCAATAAAAGAGTAAAATATGAGGCCACTATTGGGCAAGTACGAAATTCCTTATTTTTAGTAATTAACTAATGTTAATGGATATAGAATAAAGCTAGCGGGCATTCTGATTCATGCAATTTTATACATTAAGCAGAAACAACTTGAAGGAAATCAGTTTGATCACTGAAATGTGAAAATAAAACCTATATGTGTCTTTCATAGTTTTAAAGAGACAAATAGGCCTCATAATTATCAATGTACCAGAAGACCTATGACACTCTGAATATTGCTCCTATTAAATTAAGAATCATTTAAAGTTGCATCACAGTCCTCAGTGGAGGGGAAATAGAGGTAAGGACAATAATTACAGTTCATTAAATAATGTTAAAGACTCAATCTTAAAATTAGTATCTAAGCTCTGTTGCAAATGTTATTATCGACTATAACGCAGCTTGAAGGAAGAGTAGTAAACGCATATTTAATTCTTACTTATGTCATTGCACACAAAATTTGTCTACATAAACATGCCCCAAAACAAAATTTTCTGAACTCATTCATACTGTTGCAGTCTACCTTAGGTGCTCTGTGGACATAAACAGGAAGCCGCTTTTTCCTGATTACAGCACTTCACAGCATTGACACAGTGCTACTGCTTCATCCTCAAATCACAACTCTCAGAAATGCTGCACTGGAACTTTTCCCCAAAAACAGAAATAGATCATTTTGACCTGCATGGTACCAATGGCGAAAAATACAAATAATGTCTACTTCCTTGCAGAAATATTTACAATTTTTGGTGTGAGCTTTAATTACCATTTAATCACTGCCATTTTCTTCATCTACTGGATTGTGATTTAATTCTTTCAAATCTGGAAAATTAGAAACATACTGCACTATTATAGTATGTCAAAATTGTGAATAACTGCAAATGCTTACCTCCTAATAAATAAATGTTAGCTCTTGAAACTCCTGTAACGTGACTCCTTGAGTATTTCAAGTTAATATCTGTGTAGTACAAGAGTCGCTTTAACACCCCTTTATTTTATAATATGTAAAATTACCTAGTACCCCTTCATATGGCTTATCTTGTCTCTTTTAAAAATAAAGTTGCTCCAAACAACTTTATTACACACACACCCCCACAAAGTGTGTACAGAGAGAGAGGGAAATCAGACAACTCTTAATTTTTGAGAGAAACTATCAGTTTCTAGAAGTAACATCTGTTCTATGTGACCTTAAGAGCCCACTTGTCAAAATGTTTGTGTTCCATAATGACAGGAAGACGTTCGATAAATACAAATAACTTTAAGATTTTTTTCCTATAGTGACAATTTCCTATAGGGGCAGTTGGGTATCAGGATGTCTTTTACACAAATATCTAAGGAGAGATCACAGTTCAGATTTTATGTGATTCATTTATCCCTGAACCAAAAAATAGTAGAATATCTGCCGTCCCAAACATTCACAGATGAAGTCACCTGCCACATAAATTATGAGAACCTAAGGAGCCATTTTTTCCCAACCTTGTCCTCAGTTTTAGCTCAGGGATTGGGAAACTATGGCTTGTCACTAGTTTTTGTATGGTCCATGAACTAAAAATAATTTTTATATTTTAAAATGGTTGAAAATCATGATATGAGAAAATTATAGGAAACTTCAATTGTCTGTAAATAAAATTTTGCTGAACACAACCACACTTAACCATTTACATATTTTCTCCGACTGCTTTCTGGCTACAATGGGAGATTTGTGCAGTTGTAACAGAGACTGTAATATCTGGCTCTGGACACAAAACTCTTTTTAAAAATTTCAATAGATTTGGGGGCACAAGTGGAGTCTTGTTGCATGGATATTTAAGATGGAGTATAATGCAGAAGTCTGGGCTTTAGGTGTGCTCAGCACCTGAACAGTGCACATTGTACCAACCGGTACTTTTTCATCCCTCTGCCTGCCCACCCTCATCCCTTCCAAGTCTCCCGCGTCTGTTATGCCACTCTGTATGACCAAGGCCACCCAAATCCTAGCACTCACGCCTAAGAGAGAACATGACATACTTGGATTTTTATTCCTGAGATACTTCACTTAGGATAGATAGTGGCCTCCAGTTCCACCCAAGTTGCTGCAAAAGAAATAACTTAATTCATTTTTATAGCTGAGTAGTGCTCCATGTCACACACACTCACACACACACACACACACCACATTTTCTTTATCCAGTCCATGGTTGCTGGGCACTTAGGTTGACTCTATATCCTTGCGATTGTGAATCCCTTACACAAAACTTTTTCTGACCCTGTGGATAGAACAAAGGGAAGTCTTCCAGACAGTAAAATACTATGAGCCTCACAAGCCATTTGGAACCGTTTGGAGACTCTCGGATTGTTTTCTGTGTACAATAAGAACATCCTTATTTTATCACTACTAGCTTAGGCCTTCCAGCTCCCCATGAATAACCATAAACATACTAGACTATCAGCTGAACAATCCAAAATAGTTTTTTCAGCATGACCTTATACCGCCACTAAAACCAATGCCTCCAGTGAGCCGTCAGGGCTTAACCAAGATGTTTTACCATCCTAAAAAGGCATAGTTCTCTTTAGCGTATTTGCTCCAAACCATCTGAGTTCCCTCACATGTGTGAGGCAGTGCGTTGATACAACACACTGCATAGAGCCACATTCCTGCCTTGCTCCTCACCCAGCCTCCCCTGTGCCTGAGGCCTGTAGCTCTCAACGTGCTCTGCTCCCACTGTGCTCTCTGGGCTGTGCACCAACTCGCACACCTTGAGGAACTGGTCGTAGCCTTGATTTTCCTTTTATTTGATTTTGTATATGTCTGTCATAGGGGCAGGAAAATGAACCATAACTCAGGGACACTCTGGGTATTTGTTCTTTCTTAAGGGAAATTCTGTGTGTGTGTGTGTGTGTGTGTGTGTGTGTGTGTGTGTGTGCGTTTAGTTATTTAGTTCACTTGGGAATGACAGAAACCTGTCATCTCAACACATAAATAAGAATATTCAGCACATGCACCGTCCTAAAGGGTATGATGGAAAATAAGAGTTTCCATGTAGATTCCGTGATTATGTGTAGACTGCATTAGGTATCTTTTGGTGCACCAACAATCAAAAACATGGTCTCTAAACTAAAAGAAATTTTAAGTCTTCATGATGTTAAATTTAAAGAGCTTCAGAATAAATCAGTATAGAGAAACTGATGCAAAATGTCTGCATGTATCATAGCAATATGTACAATTCCTAAACTACACTAATTAGAGACCCTGAATTTTAGGGGGGCGTGTGTGTGTGCACGCATTGTATTTGCGTGTGTGTGTATATATATCTCATTACTATTCAAGATAATTTTCCATTTCACACAAAAAATGTTTAAGACTTTTAATGCATCTGTGGTGTGTGTGTATCTGTCCTTTCTTTAGAATGAGTAAGAACGATTTTTACCTGATTTTTCAAATAGTATAAACTAAGTAGAATAAAAAGGACTGCCTTATTTTAAATGATTCAAAAATAAAAATTCTTATGTCAAAAGAAAGGCAAATTTTTCAAGTATAATAGACAAGTCTATCATATTACTAAGCATGAAGAAAAATGTAGTCTGGACAAAGTTTCCTAAGGCTAGAATATGAAAGAAACACATCACAATTTCCTAAAAAAAATTGGATTCCTCAAACAAGTAATATAAGACTAAAAATTGGCAGTGGGTGTTGTGCCTGGGAATAATCCTGGCCTATTCCTAACAGCTAGACTAAAAAGGCTTTAGAATCTATTAATTGTTATAACTGAGCAAAACAATACACTTGCGTTTGAAACAGTCATTACATGCCGAAAGTAATTTAAATCTTTCAACTAATCTTAGCTTTGAGACCTTCTAAAGCCAGGGAAAAGGAGGATATAATGCAGTGTTAACATTATCAAGGCAAAGTAATATAGTTGATTGAAAATACAGTTGAGCACTCCCAGCAGATGAAGGTGTGAATTTCCTCATACATCATCTTAATGGCAACATTTTCTACAAAGCGACATGGAGCGCTCCTTTCATATTTCATGAGTTCTATTTGCCTGACTTCAAAATGCCAAATGTGCCAGTGAACAGTGCTTTAATATTCATGGGTTTCTGAGATGGCTTTGACAGTTGTCAACTAGAGAAATGGCTTCATCAGGAAAGAATCTGACTTATGATTTCCGGCACACATATAACACCGGGTAGTCATTGGCATACGCATTCTATTGAAAGGTATTCTTTGCATAGATACCTTTTATGAAAATTATGCAGCCATAAAATCCTTTATGTAACAGTAAGACATTTTCAAATCTTATTTGGTTATATACTTAGTATTTCAGAAAATTTGGTTAACCTCACACATTTAGTAATTGAGCTATGTTTACAAACGCGTTTTGGAAGGACATAGCCCAGTAAGTACCCTAAAAGTTCTCAAAAAGCACAAGTCATCATATCGTAAATCACATATATACGTGAACAATTTATTTTTTCTTTTATAATTCAAATGTATATTAAGTAATTCAGTTTGTGGGGAAAAAATTACAACATTTATCTTTACCCTAAAGATTAGTATCTTGGGTATTGAGTTTCTCAGAGATATTTTGCACCTAAAACAAAAATAAAATTTAAAATTACCCAAGAAACAAAGTTCATTGTGGTTATTCTTAAAAGGTTTATACATTTCGCACAATGTCAGGTATAAATAATACATTGAATAAATTATATATAAACACATACACTTTACAAGATTTTACTATGTATTTTATTATGTTATTCTATTTTCCGAAAATCTATGAGCTGGGAGAATCAGTAGTATAATCACCATTGGATTAATAATCATGTCTTTATTTAGTGCCTACTACATGCCACTCTTTGAAGCACTTTACATGTGTTAGATCAATTAATTTCGGTACGATTATTTACCACTTTGGTAGGTGAAACATATGAAATTATTTGCCCCATATTTTATCACCAGCTTGACTGGGAGCCCGGCAGGTTTAGCCCTTCAGCCAGAATTTACATACACACACACACAAACCCCTAAACGGTCAGAACTTAAACTACCTTGAGAATATTCCTACCCTAGCATTGTTTCCACTCCTTCTTCTCACAAAAGTTACTCTTATTGACTGTTATCATTACTGCATTGAATTTAACCTTGAAATAACATCCCTTTTTGTGATTTTATTCCGTCAGTACTGAAAGTTACCCTATGGATAATAAGAATTTTTGAAATTAGGTGCGATATCTTCTCTTTTTTCTTTTATTCATTTTTTTTTTCTTGTTCCCAACGTGATAAGCATTCAAAGCCCTAAGAGAAGAAATAGAGGTCACACCTGGGACGGCGGCTTGCCCTCCAACAGTGCCTCAGACAACTGTAAACCTCCTGTCGCCTGGTACTTGGCTATTGAATTTGTATGTATAAAGAGACAAAAGGCTAAATGTTAATTTTTTTCTGGTTTGCTGAGAAAATGGACCCAGACGGCCTCACCTCCCTCTGAGTGTATGTGCTGTGACTGAACACGAATCGATTCGCCAGCTCATCTTCCCTGTGTTCATATACGAGTTGTTTGGGGTGGCTGAAAAGATCAATAGCCCAGACTCTGAGACGGTAACTAACAGTAATCCTGCTGAATCTCGCCCCGCACGGCAAGCCTCTTACGTCTCCCTGGTCCGCTCTTCCTTTAATTCTCCGTCGCATCTATCTGGACGTTCTTTCCTAAAAATACCTGATTCCCTTTCTTACCAGCACGTCGTGCAGATGGCCGAGCCCGCTCCACACAGTAGCTAGAAACAACGAGCTCACCTCCTTACGTGAAAACATAAAATGTGCCTTGGACATTTCTCTCCTCTCCTTGGCCCTACTGTTATGCTACAAAAGCTTCACAACTCTGCTGTGCGTGGTCATCCCATTTCCTCAAAATCTCAACGCTTGTAGTTATCCCTTTTTTAATCTTCTAGATTTTCAACCCCTTATTTAGGGCAGGTAGACCATGCCGAAACAACAAATCTCAAATCACCTTGAGATCGTGAGGAATATCGCCAGATCCACATGATTACTTCCCACTCAATTTCCAAAATGAGATTTAGTTTCTGAAAGTAATCATCAAGGTCACCAATGACTTCACTTTAAAAACAAACTTCAACCAACAGTTATCCTTCAGCCCTCTCTTACTCAGCTTCTCAGCTTCATTCACAAATTCTATGTATTCTCTTTGGAACATTCTTTCTCTCTCTCTTTTTTTCCTGATATCACATACTCATATGTTCCTGGCCTTTTATTTCCAGACTTATCTTTGTATATAATCCTTAGCACTGTTATTGTCAGGGTTTTGTTCTAAGCACTTTTTTCCTGCTAATTTAAACATCTCATCTTTTTCAGCCCAAGGTCAAGTAGCTAAAGAGAGTTTTTATCTTTTATTTTCCAGTGTAATATATATATAGGCAATACTTGTTTTGCTTGGCTCTGATACACGTGGATTTCAGTAGCTATAGTGTAGTTAAATCCCTACATAAAGGATACATACGCATCGTGATCAGTGACCAATCACATCATGTCCTTCGAGGTCTGTTGGTGGTTGGTCACTGTGCAGCGGTTGCCTAGTTCACAGTCAGCAAAGCCTGCAGTTTTGTTGCCATCTTGCCTTTCAGTGATAAATCCATGGGATATTTAACAAAAGTAGATAATAAAAGGAATACTGGTCAAGAAAGATGAAAAGAGCAGCAAAGAAAGGGAAAGAGCTAATGATGGAAGTGAAATTCAAAGGGAACACAAAATGGACTTAGAGAAAAAGTAGCTGGCCGTAGGAACATTGTCGCTGCCACTGTCCAAGAGAATCTAGATGTTTCTCTGCTGAGATTTTCTCTCTTATTACTCACGATAAGCATATTTACCTGATGCTACTGAGCTTGGTTGTAAACAGCTGTTTTATAATCTTCTTGTGTTCAATTTAACATCAAGGTCGTCTCATGATCAGTCTCCACTGATTGTCCTTTCTGCTGAGTACGGGTCATATTTCTTTTGTTCTTCATACCAACTAACTTGCTTTATATCCCGCATATTGTGAATGTTATATTGCTGATTCTGTTATATTCTTCCAAAGAGTGTGGGGGGTGTTTCATTTGCTTTAGCTGGCAATCAGCTTGGTTTGGCTTAAACTGCACATTTTTGTATGTAACACACAAACTATTTTCAATGAGATGGACAGAATTTATCTATTTTACAGTTTGAGACTTCCCAATCTTCATCCTGTGGTCTAGGAAGTGACGGAAAATAACAAAAGTGGAGAAGCTTTTCCACGAAGGAGCCTTAGAAGCTTAAGAAGAAAAATAACATCCTTTTCTGCCCAGGAGACAAACAATGGAGGGGATAGAAAGCTAGGTTACATATTTGTGTATCTTCCCAGAAGCTTTGGGTACATTAGCAGTTGCCACAATGGAGGGATTCCTACTGTCAAGTAGCTTCTGTGAGAGGGGAGGGTCAGCAGGGAGTTGCAAGGTGGAAGCAGGAGTCAACAAAGGCAGTTCGTAACTGTGTGTCGGAGAAGATATTCCAAGAGAAGCACAAGACCTGGGAAGTGAGACTAGCCCCTGGAGACTCCCAGACAAAAAACGCAGAAGACAAGGTGGGGCTGGAGAATCTGCTTGAATGGGTGAAGGCAAATTTTTTTTTACCAAGGTAAATATCCAGTTGTCAGTACTCATAAGGGTTTGAAGCTCAGGACAACTCATTCATAATAAGGACTTGGTTTTTCTCTAGTTTTAATATATTTCATTGCAAAGTAGTTCTATTACAGTGAAGTCAATTTACACGCTTATTCATACTGTGAGAAAGACAATTTCAGAGCTGCAAAATCTTGCTTTGGATTTTAAATGATAAAAATTTTTTGCTAATTGTATAGGTTTGATTAAATCAAACAACAAAAATATCCATCTTTTGGATAACGTATGTTTGTGAAATAGTAATTTAGTGGATTATAATGAGCAATACACTGTGAAAGACACACATAGTCAAGACCCCTCAAGATCTCTGAGATGCCTGGTTTTCTATGACAATGGCACCGGGCAGTGGGGCTGAAATCAAGTGAGAAAGCAGCGCATTAATAATGATTGTAATTACTGGGTCTTGCCTATGAATGGTACATTTACACGGTGTCAGTAACGAACAATTCCAATACCTAAGAAATATTTTTACACTGATGTCAAAGGTATTTTTCTAGAAAATTTTTCTCAGGTATTCTCATTCACTTATTTATTTATTCTCATTTTTTCTCAGTTTTACGCATTTACACCTTGCACAGAACTTTGTTCCTCATGCCACTTTCATAGTTTTTATTTTTCACTTCACTTTTCCTTAGACTTTACTTTCCATAGTGCCTATTCCCTTTTTTCTGAGTTTTTAAAAATCATATAATATCCTTACTCTCTCTTTCACATGCTTCAAAATATTTATGAGAAAACTATCTGCTTCTTGGTTCAGCTTCCACTGTGAGATTAATGATGATTAATAATCATAAAAATAGTAGCTAACTACTGATAATCTGATATGCTATTTGAATACATAATATTGGTCAGTCCTCACAGTCACTGGTCCCCAATCTTTTTGGCACCAGGGACCAGGTTTCAAGGAAGGCAATTTTTCCATGGGTCGGGCCAGAGGGGGAGTCCCAGGATGACTCAAGCACATTCCATTTACTGTGCTGTCAAACCTCTCGGCTAATGATAATCTGTATTTGCAGCCGCTCCCCAGCGCTAGCATCACCGCCTCAGCTCCACCTCAGATCATCAGGCATTGGATTCTCATAAGGAGCACGTGCCCTGGACCCCTCACATGCACAGTTTACAGTAGGCTTCGTGCTCCTGTGAGGATCTAATGCCCCTGCTGATCTGACAGCAGGTGGAGCTTATGTGGTGATGCCAGCGATGGGGAGCGGCTGCAAACACAGATGAAGCTTCGCTCACCCGCCGGTCACCTCCTGTTGGGTGGCCTGGTTCCTAACAGGCCATGGACCGGTACCAGTCCACTGGGCCCATAGGTTGGGGCCCACAGCTTACGGTGCCTCTTCAACATGAGGAAAATATCTTCAGTTGAAAGCTGATAAAACTGAGGCTCAGAAAGGTTGAGTGATTTGCCAAGATTACGTGGTGAGAAACTGGAAGAACCAGGATTCCAGCCGTAATGTTCATGTACTTTTCATATACACTACTTCCTCACTTTAATTATAACTATTTGCTAATACCTTTGAATAATTAAACTATTACAGTAATGTCCTTACATGTTCATTGATGAGTTACAACTATATGATATAATTCTTTAAAAATCAGTTATGATTTAATGCCTACAATATAATTTGTCTTAATTGGCTGAGTAGCATTATATACTATATATCTAATTCAACATTAGTATTCATTCTTTGTAAAATAATTTATAAGGAACTTAAACAGTACAGAGTGCCATTCTTAAAAGTTTTGAGGGATAAAAGGAAAAACTGAAGCCCAATATCTAATTCTTTGATATTTCAGATTGCTAATCACAGCCATTTCATCGTTTCACGTAATTTTGATGATTGCATGAGTTGGGGACATTTTATATTTGGTTTACTCATCCTATGAATCAGAACTTTGACAATCACAATAGCAGAGAAAGTGGTTAAATTAGAGTGCTGTTATTCTTTGCATGAAGTTTTCTCTCTTTGCCAAAGGCAACATTTGACCTTTTCTTTGAAGTCATCTTACTGTTGAGTTTCTTAACATTCAATGGGCAACAAGCTATCAAGTACGTTAAGGAAAAGCTCTACACACTATTCTAATACAGTCAGTCAATGAAAATATTTTCAAAGAGACATGTCTAAAATTAGAAGCTTTAAGCAGCATCTGCAAGAACTTTTATTTTGAACTTCAGCTTCAATAAGTTCGAATAATTCGCAAACATCTGTAATCCGCTATTAAAGGAATTCAAAAGCACTGCTCTGTGATGACATCCGAAATGCCCTAGTCCCTTCATGCAAAACAATGGAGCATCTAAAATGATGTAAAGGCTGTTTTTTATGATTAACAAAACCATAATCCCTACATTAGAATTACTTCATTGAACAAATACTTCTTGATCACCTGCTATATGCCTGGCACTTTGCTACAGGCATGCTTCATAGAAATTGACAGTAGCAAGTGTTGTAAGTGTGGTGGATGAAAGATGGCCCCAAATACACTGTCACTTTTCCCACTGAGATGTGTGGCTTCTGTAACTTCTTCTTGAAGTTTGTTTGGCCTATGCCTGTTTTGACCAATAAAATGTGGTAGAAATGAGGTTATGCCATTTCCGAGCCTTGCTTTGAAGAAGACTAACAGCTGCATTCTTTCTCTTGGAGCCCTGAGCTCCAGGTAAGAAGTTTTACTCTCATGAAGCACCCATACTGTAAAGAAACCAAGACTAACCTCTTGGACAGCCAACAGGAAAGGCCATGTGGAGAGAGCGAGGGATACTCAGCCAATTTCCAGCAGCTGCAACCCTTAGCCATTCAAGTAACGGCACTGATACCCTGCAAATTTTAGGCAAAGATTTTCTCCATGTGTCCTGTTTAAATTCTTGATCCGGAAACAATGAAATATAATAACAAATCTTGCTATAAGCCCCTAAATACTTTGAGTAGTGTGTTTTTGCAGAAATGGATAAAGGTTATGAGCTTTGAGAAACTCTGCTAACTTAATACGTGATGTTGAGAATTCTATTTAAACCATTTAAACCTTCATTTGTAAATAAAGAGAATGATAGTGTCAACCATGTTATCATAATTAATGAGACAATGACTCTGGTGTTTCTAAAACCATATATGGCACATAAAAATAATAAGTCTTCATTCTTACATTTGCAGCTTTGGCTTCTCTTATTAGACCAAGATGTAAATATATTACTATTTCCAATTGTTTATTAAGCATCTCCACTTAAGTGTTTTATGGCCCCTCAAACTCATGTGTTCAAACTTCTCATATTCCCTCACAAACCTGCTCCCCCCCTTCCTGGGTTCCATGTTTTGGTATGTGGAGCCCATCTACTTAGTGTCACCAACAAAATCCTCAGTCACATGTGGTCCTTCCCTTTCATTACTAAAACCTCTGTTTCTCCCATACACAGAACGACTCAGAAATGCTTCCACTTCTCTCCTTCTCCCACCGCCGCCGCCTTTCTTAAGGCTTCATCGCTCTCTCCTGACTGTTCTAACAGCCAGCTGCAGACTTCTGCTCCCCGACTGTGTCAACTTTCGTCCTGCTCTAACTTTTCACTCTGCTCTATCAGAGCATCTTTTGAAAATAAAAATTTGGTTACCCCTGGGGTGTCTAAAACGATTTGGTGAATTCAACAGGAAAAATGCTGACACTCCCACGTCTGCTACCTTTCCAGGCGCAGGGAGAGCTGTCATCTCTGTGGCTCATTCCTCTTCAGCCGACCTTTGGCCTGTCTGTAAAACACGCCAAGCCCTGGCTCATCACAGGGACTCTGTACAGCCTGCTGCCTTCTGCACCCACCCCGCGCTCCCTGAGTACCTAGCCACCGTTTAGGCTTCTCTAGAGTCACGTCTTCCTCGGGAGAACGCTCCCTGCCAAACTCAGGTCAAATTGAAATCCCTTAAATGAGATCTCGTTATACGTTATCTTCTTCATGGGTCTCACATAACTCTAATGGATGTTTTTTTGTGTTGTTATTATTACCGTTTGTGTTACTTGAGGCCATGGCATAGAGAGAGTCATAAGCAGGAGCCGCTAATGAAAGGTGGGGACAACTGATAACCTGAGACACAACTGGCAATATTGGTAAATGCCAGGCTTCGTTACAGGACTCTATTTCTCAGCAGTGTGAGCTGTAGGTAGCATGCATTTATTTGTTCACATTTGTAGATATAGGCCGCATGTGAATATATAAACATATAGCTATATATAACTTACATATGTTTTCTTTATCTGACAAAGGTTTGATTTCTGGCATTAGAAGCTGGGTTACGAATGTTAAATAAATAAAACAGTAACTAGCTCTGACAAACACTGGTTTCGTGTGTATATTTTTTAGGCAACTTCCTGGGAGTAGGGGCTACATGAATGATAACATTAGACAAAATGTTCTCTACCTGCTCTGTGTTGAAGATTTTTACAAATCACCAATGAAGAATAAATGAAAAGAGGTCTTCAGATTTGAAAGGTGTGGCTTTCCGCCCATGATTACAAGCAGACCTGTGTTTCATTCTGTGTTCTGTTTAAATTTTTGTTTTAAATGTCACAGCTTTACCACATGCGTATAAGACGGGAAAATGTAACTACTCTCTATCAGACACAGAGAGTGAGTTTTGAAGAGATTCGTTCGTCTACTTTAAAGCAGAATCAGTCTTTGCTTTAGGAAACGGGAAGGAAGGTCAAGGATGAAGCTGGAAGCTGAGCTTCCTTTTAGCACTAGGATCTTGACGAAACGCTGAATTTCTTCATGAATAAAGTTAAGAGGGCAGAATAGTCAATGCTAAATCTCTTCCAGTTTTAGTATTTTACCATATTTTAATGATTTGATTTTCAAAAATTTCTTCTGGCCACTTCCTGTTAATGCAAAGGCGCTATGTGATAAAAAGCATTACCTATTAAATATTGATATCCGTCGGTCTTTTACATATCACACTTTAAAGTCAAACTGAAAAGTTTGGACTATCATTTATTTTTATTTTTGGTGTTGTATTTCAAAGACGTAGTGAGTGTCATTAAAACAACAGAATTCCAACTTACCCTGGGAGTGTAAGTTTTATCTTCAGATGTATGTCTTTCATGTAAAGGAAACTCAACAGCCTTGAGGAAACAAGGAAAAATGAAAGTAACATCGAGCCATTTATTTTGAAATTGCTTTTGAAAAACTCATATCTTTTACCCAGCTACCATTCAATTAATTACTCTTTGAAACCCAAAGTTTTATAATTACTATATTGTACTAATATTCAACAAATTTTCTTCTAATTATATGTTTGTAAGTGCTGAGAAGTATCACAATTGCATAATAACACTGGGAAATAGATGAGTTTAATTTTGCTTTTTTCATGGTAATTGATTTGTTTGACTCTCTAGAGTTATTAATCCTTTGTAATAGCGTTTGAACAATTTTAAACTCATATACTTGCCTTTGAAATTGTGATAACTTCAAATAACAAGGCATACCAGAAAACTTTGTTTGCATGACTTAGAAAATCTGTTCGAGCTACAGAATTAGATGTCTTCTCTTTTCACATAAAGTACCAAGATGTATAAAAAGTATTTCAATTACTTCTTTCACAAAAAGTAATCCAGTGGGTGTACATTGATGTTTATTAAATGAAAAAATTTTAAAACCCTCTGTAGGTACAGCTACCCTTTAACATCTGCTGCATATCAGCAACTGTAACTTAAATGTGACCATTTTATTCCTATAAAACTTTGGTTTTACATTGTTTATGGTATGTATGCATTAACCTATGTTTTACCTTCATTTGAGATATTGCTTTTAATGTTATACAAATACTTCAGTGTTTGGTTAGGACGTATTTGAAATCATGTTTAATCTGCTGTACTTTTACGGTAGAGTACTTAGCTTCTGAATGGACCCATTGCTAAGAGGCAGCCGTATCCGAGACCGGCCTTGCTTGGCAGAGTAGAGCACAGGAGTCTGGATTATATTCTAAGGCAACAGGTACTCCACAAAATTTGTCCACATTTATATGGAAAAATATAACCTGTTAGTTGCAGTGTTTCAGAATTTATGCATTTACAATCAATATGAAATTTTTGTAGATTAAAGTCTTTTGGGTTTTTGGTAATTTAATTTGGATACAATATCATCAAAATTATGAGTTGGGTTTTGGATTGTTTGAGGTTATTTCAGGGTGTCAAAAACATGACTAAAAATAACTTTATGTTTAACATAGTATTAAGCACTTTCCAAACATTCCACACTTTAATATCCATAGAGAAACAGATATTATGTGAGACACAAATATACTGTTTCTTTTTAGGCATGCGTATTGATATTTGACATTTTCCCCGATAGGAAAATTCTATATTCACAGGCAGCTGATAAATCAAATGCAGGTCACTTGGAAATTCACATTAAAGTTTAAATATGATGTGACAGAAAAGAAATAAACTTTGATTTAGTATCATTTTGAATATTCATAATAATTGAAAGAAACTTGAAACATTATAAAATATAAAATTAACATTGCTTATCATCTCTCTCAAAATAACCACTGAAAATTTTAGATATATCACCTTTGGGTACGTTATATGTATTTATTAATAAAATCTAATATACTTATGATATCAATATAATGATGAATAAAATATATTTTTGTTTCATTAAAAATTTATTTCCTTAACATTAAACATATTCAAATAATGTTCATACAGCCACGTTATACTTAATTACTTGTATATACTTTCATTTACTTACACATTCTTCTTTTTAAAAATATTTACGCTAAAATTTAAAGATAAGAAGGGTCCAAACTTACAAAGACGTCATAAATAGCCTGGGGTACTTTTGGAGTATTTGTTGGGGGGCAGGAAGAATGAAGGCCAGTATAATTTGATCTGAATAAACTTGGGGCTGGTCTGGTAGGCAGGGGCCTGATCATATGTGACTTTGTAAAGGGGACGGGTTTAGATTTTATTCTAATGCATTGAGTAATTCACAGAAAAATCAAAAAAATCATGATGGGACCTATTTACATTATATAACACGAATGTGATAATAATTCTGTCTACTGTGAGAAAAACAGATTAAGGAAGACAAGAACGTTAACAGGGAGACTATTTAATTGACTATTGCAAACCTCAAACGAGAGACAAAGGTAGTTTCAATTTGGTTGACATCAGTGGAGTTTGAAAGTAGATAGATTTAGGAGAGACAGATGTTGGAGGCTGAATGATTGATGGAGCAGAGGTTGGAGGTAGGAAAGTAAAGGAGTATACTATACTATAAAGGAGTCAAAATATTCCTCTGTACTGGGCAGAAAACGGTCCACACCTTCATTAAGGAAATGAAGAAATTAGGGTCAGTTGGTTTAGTTAGGAGTTGTGTCTGTGTGTCTGTTTTTGTTTGTATTTTGACTTTGTTCATTTTTGTTTGATGAAATGATGGGATCAAGAGAATCCTTGCATGCTAGTTTATATCAATTTTGATGCCTCATTAGGGATATAGTTAAAGATAATAATTTACATTTGAAAAAAAGCCCAGAATTCAAGAAGTGAAGACTGCAGTTATCAGTTGTAGAGTCATTGGCTACCTGTGGTAATGAAAACCCTGACTGTGAATAAGATCTTCCAGAAAGAGCGTGTACCCAGGGAAGAGAAGAGACCAGTGACTAAGCCTTCACAGGAGAAGTAACAATAATAACCATAGCGGTTGGGAAAGAGAGTAGGAACGTTAAACCACCAGTTGGCAGGAATCCTGGGGTCCTTAGAAGCAAATGTTTTTGGGGTGAGGAACCTGGGGCCTCAAGGCCACATGTTGCCCTCCGCATCCCCAAATGCAGCCCCTCAACCAAACCCAAACTTCACAGAGCAAATTCCTTTATTAAAAGGATGTGTTCTAAAAACTTTGGATTTAGTCAAAAAGCCACACTCAAGGATCCAGAAGGCCACATGTGGCCCCAAGGCCGCCGCTTCCCCATCCCTCAATCTTGAGAAAATATCCTTCTCTACATACATTTACTTGCACAGGTCATTAAGAATTGTTATTCAGAGTAAGGACTGGATTTGATGAGATGCCCTCCTAGAACTTTCAGCCTTCGGTCAAGAAGGTGTTAGGAACTAGTGGTTTGGAAGACACAGGGCCTCTGGAATCACAGAAATCTGTGCTCGGATTTCAATTTCATGTCTACTTGGAGTGTGGGGAAGTAAACACGAGACTCTTATTTTTGGAGTTACTCACAGACATTAAAAATGAGGCATGGTTTGTGGGGCGCAGGGTCAGGAATAAACCAGCCTCAGTAAAGCACAACCTCGCCCAGTGTTTATGGAACTGAAGAAGTCCTCCAGGGAAAATTTGCCTATCGTTATTTACAAAAATGAATGTATGTTGTACTTTTAGAAATGCTTTCTAAATTTCCAGTTCATGTTTTCATCCTTTTTTATTTTAAATTGACAATTTTATAACTGTATAAATTTATGGGATACAAAGTGAAGTTATGATCCATGAATATAATGTGGAATAATTAAATCAAGCCAGTTAACATATCCGCCACCTCAAATTCTTCACATTTTTTTTGTGGTTGAGGACATCAGCAATTTATTCTCTTAGCAATTTTGAAATGTACAATATTCTGTTTTTAACTGTATTCACCAGACTGCGCAACAGAACTAAAAAAGAAAACCGTGTTCCTCCTGTCTAATGGAGACTTGGCATCCTGCGACCATATCCTCCCATTCCCCCTGCCCCGGCCCCGGCTCCTGTAACCACCACTCCACCCTCTGCGCCTGTGGGTTCAACTGCTGTTGATTCCATATATAAATGAGAACAGGGGGTGCTGTCTCATTGTGCCTGACTTATTTCACTTAGCATAATGTTCTCCAATACCATCCACGCTTTCACAAATGACAGAATTTCCTTCTTTTTTAAGTCTGAACAGTTTTCCATTGTGTGTATATATATATATATATATATATATTACATTTTCTTTAGTCATTCGTTGAAGGACACTTAGGTTGATTACAAACTTGGCTATTTTGAATGGTGCCTCAGTGAACACTGGAGTGCAGATATCCCTTTGATATGATTTCCAAATGTTGCGAGTGGGTACCCAGAAGTCAGATTGCTGGGTCGTATGGTAATTCTATTTTTAGTTTTTTGAAGAACCTCGATAAGCTTTTCCATAATGGCTACGCTAATTTACATTCCCAACAACTGTGTACAAACATTCCCTTTTCCCCACATTCTCACCAACGCTTGCTGTAACATCTTTGTTCTCTTTGATGGTAGCCATTCTGACAGGTGTGGGATGATAGCACATTGTAGTCCTGACTTGCATTTTCTAATGATTAGCAAGGTTGAGAATTTTTTTTTATATATCTGTTAGCCAGTTGAATAACTTCTATTAAGAAATGTCTATTCATGTCCCTTGTCGTTTTGTGTGTGTGTCCGATATAGAAGTTTATTTTTATTTCAAGATATTAAGGGAGTACAAATGTTTCGGTTACATGGATACCTGTATAATGCTTAAGTCAGGGCTTCGGGTGTGTCTGACACCAGAATAATGTTCATTGTACCCAATAGGTAAGTTTTTATCCCTCCCCCCCCACATTGGTTTCCGATGTCCTTTACATCTCTTTGTGCCTGTGTGTGCCCATCATTTAGCTCCCACTTATTAGTGAAAATATGTGGTGTTTGGTTTTCCATTACTGAGAAACTTCATCTAGGATAATGGTCCCAAGTTCCATCCAAATTGTTGCAAAAGGCATTAATCCATCCTTTTTTATGGCTGAGTAGTACTCTGTGGCATGTATATGCCACATTTTCTTTATCCATTCATGAACTGATGGGCACTTAGTTTGACTCCACATCTTTGAAATTGTGAATTATGCTGTGCTAAAGATTTGAGTGCAGATGTCCTTTTGATAAAATTACTTCTTTTCCTTTGGGTAGATACCCTGCAATGGGATTGCTGGATCAAATGATAGGTCTATGTTTATTTCTTTGAGTAATCTCAAACATGCAGTATGTTTTCTATAGAGGTTGTACTAATTTGCAGTCCCACCAACAGTGTATAAGTGTCCCTTTCTATCTGCATCCGTGCCAGCATTTATTGTTTTTCAACTTTTTAATGATGTCCATTCTGATAGGGTAAGGTGGTATTTTACTGTAGTTTTAATTTGCATTTTCCTGACTATTAGTAATATTGAGCATTTTTTCATATATTTCTTGACCATTTGTCTATCTTTTTTGAAAAACTGCTGCTCATGTCTTTTGCCCACTTTTTTTTTTTTTTTTTAGCTGATTTGTTTGAATTCTTTACAGATTCTGGATATTAGTCTTGTGTCAGATGTGAATATTTTCTCCCGTTCTATAGGTTCTCAATTTACTCTGTTGATTATTTCCTTGATGTGCAGAAGCTTTTTAATTTAATTAAAGACCACTTACTTATTTTTGTAGTTGCTGTATTTGCTCTTGTGGTCTTAATCATAAATTCTTTGCCTAAGCTGATGTCTAGAAAGAGTTTTTCGTACATTTTCTTCTAGAACTTTTATGGTTTTTTGTCTTACATTTAAGTCTTTTATCTATCTTGAATCAATTTTTATGTGTGGGAAGAGATAAGGGTCCTGTTTCCTTCCTCTGCCTTGGCTATCCAGTGTTCCCAGCACAATTTATTGAATAAGGCTTTCTTTCCCCAGTGGGCTTTGTTGCCTGCTTTGTCAAAGATCTGTTGGTTATCAGTTGGCTGGCTCTAGGGTTTTATTTCTGGGTTCTCTATACTGCCTTTTCCATTTTTAAATTGGTTTTCTTGCTTTTTGGTGTTGAGTTGTTTGTGTTTCTTATATATTTTGGATCGTAACCACTTATCAAATGCGTGGGTTGCAAAATTTTCTCCCAATCCATAGGTTGTCTCTGCACATTGCTACTTGTTTCCTTTGCAGGGCAGAGGCTTTCAGTCTGATACAATTCCATTCATCTATTTTTGCTTTTGTTGTCACTCCAACCCTCTATTCTGTGCTATGTATTTACTCTACCAAACATGATTTTTGTAACCGTGCCATTTTTTTCAGAGACATGTCCCCTGTGGTTGGAAGAGAATGAGGCTCTGTACTCTAAGAACTTCTTTGAGAAAACTGCTATTAATTCTTGTGAAATAAAGGAGAAAACTAGTGGTTATTGAAAGGGGGACCCTAACTCACTGCAAATGAAAATCTGCTTTCATCCCGACCCTTCCGCTCACTTCCTTGGCCTCAGTTGGCTGACGCGGCAGCTGCCCCTCTGGCCTCACCTCGCTCCCCACGCTCTGCATTGATTCCCCGGGAAAGCCGCGCCGAGGCAGCTGCTCTCAAATCTAATTTTTCCATTCAGCTTTACTTTATTTTAGCTGAACCAGACAACACCATCTCCTCTCACTAAAGATATATGCCACGGAAGTATACAAACAAGTCCTGCAGCCTGGGGCGCTCATTAAACTAGAAATACCGTAAACATTTATTATATCAGAAATACGAGACTGCACACCATTGACCAAACAACAGATGTGTCAAAATGATGCATGAGTTGAATTTTGCCTTGCTTTCCTCTTCCTTTTTTACCTGAGAACAAAGCAAGGTGGCTGTTAGAAAAAGTAAAATAAAATAAAATCAGAAACTGAGGTGCAGAGTAAATGACATCAAAACTCTCAGCAGATCTAATAAAAGTCAATTGCTAGAGGTCATTACTTTCCATGTTTATTGATTTTAGCAGTCAATATCATTATTAGCTGGTGGAGAAACATATTTATCATGAATTTCCAAAATACAGAGTTAGAGGAAGGACAAAGTTAAGGTAGTTTTATATTTGAGGAAACATCACACTCATCAACTGATATGAAAAAACAAAGAATTGATAGTCAACTCTTTAAAAAAGTTTCCTACAGTTATTCAAAGATATAGATTGTGAATAAAAGGGTTAAATGTTCATTTTTAAAAATTAGTATCACACATACATTGTATTAAAATACGTTTTAAAGTGAGGCAATGATGAGTAAAGCATTCTTCTACCTGAGCACACCAATTTATATTTTCTAAGATTGTTCCTCGGGGCCCCAGAGCTGCCAGACAACCCGTGAACAGTATCGCTAATAACACTGCAAACTCCTTATCGGCTCCACAAAGACAGGAACCTTGTTCGTCTTTCTCCTTTTCCACAACGCCTGGCATAGAAAAGAAGCTCAAGGCATATTCTCGGACGAAGGAAGGACTGGCAAGTTTTAAGTCAAATACTTGAGCCCACTGACTACAGCCTCAGAATAATATTCCGTTACAGCAACACCCTACTGTGCTGATGTTACCACGCAAAAGAAACACAGAAGGAGAGAGACCAATCTCCACGCACTTTTTAAAAGGGATTCGTAGGTTTAGGGTAACCAGAGGACAAAACAAACTTGCTATGTCCAGAACTCCTTCAGGTTGATTTCTTAATTCCTGCATCTCTGAAGAAAAATTCATAAACACTGTTTGTTTTTTTTTAAATTTCAGCATATTACAGGGGTATAAATGTTTAGGTTACATATGTTGCCTTTGCCCCGCCCGAGTCAGAGCTTCAAGCCTGTCCGTGCCCCAGACGGTGCGCACCGCACCCACAGCTTTTTGAATGAGATGTTTGCTAATCTAAGCCATCTCCCCTCAGTCCCCACAGAAGGCTGGGATCACAGGCAGGACCATGAGTGTGATTCTTTCAAACGCTTTAGTTATCAATAATGCCATCAAATGGACATGTTCCCATCAGCTCAGACTAAATGTATTATGTAGATTACATTATGTAGTGTTAAATAAAATATTATTTTCATGAGCTAAAATTCCTAACTGTAACTACTTAAAATTTGTACATTGTGAAATAATAACCAATCTGTTTCAAAATTTTGCACTTAAGATTTTGTTTTCTGATCACAATAGCAGAGGCATCTCGCAGGCCCCTGCCAAGCACTACCGGCATGCAGAGCAGAATGCCCCAATTTGCATTCTCCAAAAAAGACAGCTCGACCAGATTTAATGTATTTTGGCTGGCAATTTGTATGCTTAGTCTCTGCCCAATATACTTTACTTTGAAAGAGCCCTACTATAAAGCCTAGAATTATAGTTTATAATAGGAAGGCTGATCGAGTTGTTTCCACTGATATTGTATCAGCTCTAGCAGAGCATAATTTGTATCTTAAAGACAAGGGAGTGTTCCTTGAGGACAGAAAAAGAACAGTGGGCTTTACAATGGTTATTTTGGAGAATCTGTCATGTCTACCTTTCCGCAAATGCTAGAGTATGTTTAGCTTATTTCATCATTTGTGTATAATCATAAATTATAGATTTCTTTGCAGACCTTGTTTGATTTTTAAAATACTGGGACTTTATGAAACAAGGCTTGGTTTGGGGTTTTTTATTTTGTTTTAAACAAAGCATCCGCAAGTTAACTTCCCTTAACGTTGTCCTCTTTGTGGGGGCCCCTCCCGCGTACACCTGCCCGGACGGAGAGCCTGGGGAAAGCGCAAGCAGAAGGGAGCTTGGGCCCGCTTTTTACCTTCGTTAAACTCCTGCCCACCTGCCACTGGATTATCCCTGTCACCTTTTACAAACTAGCACTCGTCAATTCTGTTACATTTCCTTTTACATCTGTCTCTCTTGGATATTCTTATCTAAACCATTAAATACAAAGCTTAGCTTACCGGCAAGAAGCCGTTCGATCATAGCACGGTACACAGAGGTATGTACCAGCTCCAGTATCATGGGTGGAGAGATTCGATTTTATTTTACTCGGTTTCTCAAGACGATGTTTCTTCTCAACAGTGGAGAATATTACCTTGTCGGGTTTAAGCATTTCCAATTAAAAATGCATGCTCTACTGAGTAAATTCTCGGTCACACGTAGGCACTGTCCCCACTCAGTCTCTTTCCTATTTCTGGCTGGCAGGCTTTCCTTTAGTCGGTTTTGTGCCTTCTGAATCAGTCCCTGAGCTGATGGTGGAAGTGCAGATACTTCATCCGGAAAATGAATGCAAACAATACAGGCAGGGCGGGGAGGCAGTAACACAGGGAAGGGAAGATAGCCAGCAGAGCGCGGTCATCAAGCAGGTCCCCAGGGTGTGGAATGGATTTACTCCTGCTCGGGAACTCCGGGAATTTGTGACAATGCACCTCAAAAGTTTCCTTCTGAAACTTAAGGCCGGGGGTATTTATGATGCACCAACTGTCATCCACCTTTGAGTCAGACTGTTTGGCAAAGGACTGTTAGTTCTCTGACACCTCAGGAATTGCCAGGGCAGAGAAGGGCTTCACATAAGAGGTTCTGAGTGGGGTCAACCTCTCCAGCATGACAGGCCCTGGAGGCGGTGGGCTCACACCTCCATCTCCCTCATCAGCACGGGGATGCAGGTTAATGCGGGATCCTGACTCTTCTGTGGGCCTCCCTGAGATGGAAAATTGCCTGTTTAATTTTGTATGACTAATAACTCTCTTATTTTACAAATGCATGCATCTTTGACTGTTGGCCATCACAAAACAAACAAACAAAACACCAGAAAGGGAGTCCTCACATGCAATTTGCGAAGCACTGCTTTAGAGGGCTCCTGTCCCTGGTCTCAGGTCCCAGTCACAGAAATGGAGCATCCACAGTGTTACATTGTTTCAGGAGAGCCCCAAAGCAGGGAGGATGCAGGACATGTGCCCCACTTCCCTGGGAGGAGCTGAGTGATGCTGTGAGTTTATTTAGAGATGGCTCTGAGCACAACCTCGAAGAACAATGCATGCCTCAAACCCCAAGTCATTCAACAGCCAGACGAGAACCGAAGTGCAGAGAGCGAGCCGGCCACTGGAAAGGTCCAAGCATCACGGCGGGAGGACGCAGAGTACATGAACTAGTTTACCAGACACCCCCTAAAAAGCACATGGCAGCAGTGAGGACCACAGGACAGGGTGGTTTGTCTCACGCATGCCTGCTGATGAGTCAGGATTCAGGGTCACATACTCCCACCAGCATCTTTGTTGTGATCACTGTTACACAGGGTAGACAAGGTTAGCTTTTCTATCACTTTGCATTTAGAATCTATTCAACCTGAAGATTTTCTGCAGAGCTTTAACCTTTGATATTTGAAGGCAAACTTTTGGTATTCAAAAAATCTTTTTTCCTATAAAGTTTCCCATATAACTATCTCTGCTAGTACAAATACACACACACACACACACACACACATACATACACACACAATTGCATTTGCCTTTTTCTTTTAAATCTAGGCTATACTTGCTCTTCCCTTTCGAAACAATGCTTCTATCCAGTTACGTTTTGGGAACGAGAATGGGTACCAGAAGGTACAATGAAGGAACCTCAGTATATAAAATAATATTCAATGCTCATGCAGTGAGATGTAAATAGAACAAAAACCAAACACTACTAAGGCTGACAGTTAAGATAAACGAACTCAAGTCTAATTCTCATTTTCATGAGACACCGAAATATATTTGTACCTGGAATGAAGGTCTCAATACCAAATTTTAGTGATGTGATTTTGGCAAGTTCCAAATCATATTTTATGGTAAGAGGTTTCTGAAGACCTTTTTGAATCCAGATACAGCGCATTTCAACACATTAATACGGGCGATCAACAGACCAAGCAGGCGCTATCCGCAGTCGTTGCAGCCTGCTAAATAAATACTCCGCACGCACACACCCAAAACCTGCGGACATTGATCCAAAGAAAAAGTCATTAAGGTGAGGGTAGAGGTAGCCGTTCTCTTGAAAGCTGCTTCCTTTAGTGCCTGTGGTGTGGGCACGAATAGCTCAAAGCTGTCTGGAATTAATTCTTTTCTAAGGGAACTGCTAAAAAAGACAGGAACATATGTTTTTGGCAGAGACACAAAGCAATTTAAAGTACCCCAGAATTTATCCCACTGTAAGCCAACTTAATGCATTATATTAATACCAGAATGTTCCTCTACAACTGAAGTAGAATTTTATACCTGCTAATGAAGCGTTCTGCATACCTCAATCATAATGAAACTAATAAGCTGTGTGTATGTGTGTGTCCCTGCACCTCAGCAGGCACATGGGCTGTTTTCCATGGGGATAGGTACCCTAGCAAAAGAAGCAAAACCTTTAATTTTTATCTCCTGAGGCTCTCAAAATCTGTTTAACAAATAAATAACATGTATCCATGTGCCAAATAAAAACTAACATAATCACAAAGTATGAGTTTCAAAAATAAAACACACATATATTTGCAAAATAAAAACCCAAATTAATGAGAATATTCCAAGAAGTTTTAAAAGTCGAGCAAAATATTACTTGCATATGTTGAGGAATAAAGTAAAAGTTGGCTTCTAGAGTCCAGAAAACTTTCTAAAGTTACCATATAATCTGACATTTAACATATTTACAGAGAGTTCATGAGATATTTAACATGCATATTCAATTTTTTCTCTATATATATATGTCCTAATTAATGTTTGATAATGGTAACTATAATGTGTTGCAATAACTTTAGAGATTAGGATGATTCTAACCACATACATGTTTTTATAACAGGGTTTTCAATGAAGGGGCAGAGAATCTCAATTCAAAGAGAAATAATTTAAGAATGCATTTTATATTTTACTTATTTCACTTAGATGAATTAAGGTGTCTTAGTCTATTTGGGCTGCTATAATAAAATACCATGAGCTAGGTGGCTTATAAACAACAGGAATTCCTCACAGTTCTGGAGGCTGAGCAGTCCAAGATCAAGGATGCCAGCAGATTTCATGTCTAGTGAGGGCCCACTTCTTGGTTCAAAAATCAGAGACCTGGTTGTATCCTCACATGCTGGAAGGGGCGAGGGATATCTGTGGGGCCTCTTTTAAGTGGGCACTAGCCTTGTTCACAAGAGCTCCACCCTCATGATCTAATCACACCCCAGAGCCCCATCTCCAAATATCACCATATTGGGGATTAAGTTTTAAAACATGAATTTTGAGGGACATAAAACATTCAGTCTGTGGTACAAAGATAACCAGATAAAATGGTACAAAAAAAGCCTAAATAATGATTCTTGATAGACTCATATTGTCCAACTGCTGAACTTTGAAACAAATAAGAAGTGGTGTTTTTTTTTTTAATGATCGAAGAGAATTGTTAGTTCTTTTTGATAATGTAGGGTGTGAGCTCAACACTTACAGGACAATGAATTATTTTGACTTATAGTTGAAGAGGATGTATGGCAAACTTTAATGGTATTAATTTGACATTAAAACAGCAGCCAAGAGATGTCCAAATCTTAGTATTCCAACTTTTCTCCTTGTGAGTCCTGACCATTAGGACAAGATATGTGGTAACAGATCCAAATGGAAAACAGAGTATCACTCTATTATTTGCTGGGCCAATGGCTTATAACTCGTTATTTGAGGCTTCCTGGCAGAAGAAAACAAACAGAACAATTCAGTGTGTAGAGACCCTACCCTCTGCTTTCCCTCCGCTTCTGAGACAGCCAGATCTTGGAGCGGCCCATTCCCTCACAGACGTACGCGGAGAGTGTAAGACAAGGAAGGAATCGGGCTATTCTAAAGGAGAGTGAGTGATCATTTCATCTTATTAAAATCGTGTAAATTTTGGACCTGAAAACTGTCCTAATGCTTATCCATTGGTCACCCCTTTCGCCAACTATTGTCTTGAAGTAAATGCAGCTCCTTTCTAAAAAATAATATGAAATTGGAAATAAGGGCAATTTGAATGTAGTTGCCCCAGATATGGGAAATCTCGCAACTGGGTTCTTCGGTAAAAACTAGATTAGAGAATGTGATTTTTTCCTAGAAATCAAATTGAGATAATACCACTCGCTAATAGAACGCAGTTTTGACAACTTCTCGGTGAATACAGGCCTGCAGTCAGGGCATTTCCTCTCCAGATGGGTCTATGGTTTTAGATTTTACATGAGATAATGTGAAACTGAATTCTAGCATACCCTGAAGTTACTAAACTTGGGGGAAAATGGACAAAATGTAATTGATTCATCAATCACAGTATAAAAGAAAGATGTCAGTCATGAAATATATATTAATAGCAACCAAGCAAATGCAATACTCCGTTTGCTGATCAAAGCATCTGTCCCCTAGTAGAGTATCTGGGAAACTAAATATACCGACTAGTAGAAACATTGCGGAGTGGAGATAACTATAAGCAAAATGAAATTTAAAAAAATACTATTAAAAATAATAGATTAACTTAAAATTCTGCCACCCAAGGAAGAAACTGCTAACATTTAGCCATTCCTCACATAATGTATTTCTCTGTACGTTGTTACATACTTGAACTTATATGTGATGCATAATATTGAAGTATGCATTTTATCATTGAACATTATGCTAAAAGCATAATTTTCTTTTCAAGAAAAGCCTTGAGGATTTTATTTAAATAGCTATATGGTTTTCTTTAACATATGCAAGTACCTTAATCAATTAAAGTATTTAGTTTGTTGATCATTTAAGCTATTAACAATTTCTTTACTGACATAAACAATTTTCTACTGAAAATATTTGTCATCATATTTTTTAATTTCAGATTATGTCTTAGGGTACATATGGGAAACAAAATTTTTTGGATCAGAGTTTATGAACATTTTTAAGACTCAATATACAAAATTGTTTTCAAAAAGTTTGTATCAATATTCATTTTCCCCAGACCTTGCGAGACAGCTAAAATTATGCCCCATCAGTTTTTTAAAGCTATGCTAATTCATCAAGCAAAACAAAACAAAAAGCAAAAACGCCAAAAAAGATTGTAGAAGTTGTTTTATAATTTGATTATAAATAAAATATGCATTTTGATATGTTTATTTGCTACGTGTACTTCTCTTTAGAAAATTGCTTATTGAAGTACTTTACCTGATTTATCTAGTTTTTCATTTTATTGGGAGGCATAAAAATCATTATAAACTATGCGTGTTAATTTTTGTCTTATTGTTGCAAATAGTCCCTTAGCTTGATAGTATTTTATTGATATTTTTTGTGACGGTTTTAATGTGAAAATATTTTATTTTTTACGAAGTAAATTTTTTTCTTCTTTACAATTTTGGCTGTTGCTCTTGTTTCAAGCTTTAAAAATATTTATTTTGAAAGAAGAGATAAATTTTTGCCTAACCTACATTACTTTAAGTTTAAAATGTGTTGTTTTTTTATCAATCAACTTTTTATTCACCAGGAATTAGCTGAAAATGTGAATTGTGCTCTTTGTGTCACTGGCCTTCCATTGGTGTGAGATCTGTATGATTTTAAATCATTCATTGTGCAGACACACACGTACAGCTGTTTTCTAAGATAACTCCCCCCCCAACATACTCGAGTATTAGTACCAACCTGACTTCATCAGCGTGGTCATACTCCATGTTATACTATCTTGCCACATACATCTCCTCTAATAACACTTCTTTTTAAAAGCTATTTCTTCCACTCCTGCCTTCTAAACATTCCATAAGTATTTAAGATCATTTTGATAAATTGATTGAAACTGAATTAAATATATAGATAAATTTTGAGAAAAAAATAAAATCTCAGTAACAGTCGACTTCGCTATCTAGAAACAGAATGCTTATCTTTGATTCAAATGGTCTTTCACTCATTTCAGTAAAGTTTTATAGTTATCTTGGCTGTATTTTATTTTCAAATTGCTTTTTTTTTTTTACACATGGGACTTGTTTTGTTTGTGTGTGTGTGTGAACCTGCACGTGCAGGTATATTGTATCAACCTTATTTACTCTAGTACCTTTTTCTACTTCCTTCTCCCGGTGTTTTTATATAATCTTCATACAATATCTTTGTATCTTTTCACATAGTTTGCCACTAGCTTATTGCCATTCTGTTTAAAGTCACTTATTCTTTTCTCTGATCAAGGAGTTGCATTTTTGTAGTGTAACGGTCAATGGCAAGCTCGTATCCCTCCATCCTCTTGGATGTCTTGAGGCTACTTCATCCCTGCTCCATGCTTGTCCAGACACCTTCTGAGCCGGCAAAAGGGAACATTTAGAAGACAGTGACTTGAGCATTTGTTTCTGATCATTGCTCCCTCCTAATGCACTACTTTTGTACCCTAGCCACCAAAATTACTAAAATCTTCTATTGCGACATAGGCAGACATCCTACCACAGCTGAATCTTCAGCGGGAAAGTGAAGTATCAAGGCTTCTTCAGTTGCAACTGACAGAGAATCAAGAAACTAAAATCTTGAAAAGAGGCATCTCCATCTACCAAGCCTGTGCAAGTAAACATGTTTCTGAGCTGCCTAGAGAAAAGGTGAAATACTCTAGGGAAGGAATCCTCTGGAAAGGAGGGGCTTTGCTCCTGCTCACTAGTGATCGCTGCTCCGCCAGAAGCTGGCCATTGGCTCCGATTCAGACAGGACACGAGGGGCCAGTTATGTTATTGCTTGGAGGCCATCTCGTCTGGCTTGCTTCTGGGAGCAGAGGCCCCTCCTGGGACATTTTAAAATAAAGAGGTCCCAGATTTCCAATTCCGTTGTCAAAGAGTCACTAAGGAAAACATCATTTTCTAAGCTGGGCAAGCACCTGTAGTTCCAGCTATTTGGGAGGCTGAGGCAGGAGGGTCGCTTGAGCTCAGAAGTTGGAGTCCAGCCTGGACAACATAGAAAGCCCCCATTTTACTTTGTTTAATAAAACAAAGTAAAATACTATTTTCCCACCTGGCAAGGGCTATCATCTATTCATACTTACTTAACCTTACAAGATAATCCAAATGGAGGCAGGGGTCTTACACTTGTTGACACAGAGAAAAAAAAAGTTATCTATTTGCAAGCAGCAAATAGATGTGGTTTGAAAGGGAAGAACTGAGCTGGCACCTTGAACAGCTGTCTAGTGTGACTCACAGATGAGGGCAGGAGTAGAAGAAAATGTCAACAGGAAATATAAGTAGGAAGTTTTAAAGAGATTTAAACCAACAAAAAAGATTTCTTTGGAACTGAAAAAAGTCATGATTTCCCAATTTAAAAAAAAATCGCATGTGAATTGGTTAAAAACGTCAGGAGTCAGCCTGTATTTAGGTTGCACATAGAGTGTGACTTTTACTCATTATTTGAAGCCCTCATAGAAAGTCAAATCACGTAAGTAGTAGAAGTGACTACGAAACATATCTGTCACTGTCATGAGTCCATGCTCTTCTCTATTATAGATAGTATCTCGCCAGGACTCAAACTCAAAGTGAGAGCAGGTTTGATGTGGGACGCCGGGGAAATACAGCAGGTGCAGGGTTCCCAGAAGCCAGGAGAAGACAGGGCTCCACAGAAAACAACACAGGAGCTGGACTCCAATTTGGCTTAAGCAAAATTTGCCTCAGCAGGGAACAGAGTTCTTTACCTACATTTGGAAAAGCCCAGTTTCAAATACAATGTTGTTTTTCCCCCCCATTTTAAGGATATCTGGGTAGTTCAGGAGAGATAAAATGCATTACTTTGTGCCAAATGAACACCATCTTTAAACCTGAATTACCCAAACAAGGACAAGCTTCAAAGAAAGAAAACATAGTTAAAAATTTAAGACAGAAACAAGTCTGTAAGTGCAAAAGACACTTAAATATTTCTATATCTAATATATATACATACATATGTGCACAAATATTTTATATGTACATACACATGTATGAATATGTATATGTAAATATTTGTAGACAAATACATATGCATGAGTGAAATATGTTAAAAAACATGTATACTTCTATTGCCCTATATTTCTCTGTTCCAATGTTTAATCAAAAATGCTTGAACATGTTTAACCTCTGATTTATCCCACTTAGTAATACCCTATATTATCTGAACCTGCATACAGAATTAAAAATTACGTTTCTCTAGGAAGACAAAATATTTTTAAAAGAAACAAATAAAAGTTGTATATTTTAAAATTAGAATGCATGCATCTCATTTTCGTTCAGAGAGAGACATACAGACAAATTTAACTAGAGAGTTAAACTAGTTTTCTATGTATATCGGGCTCTTCCTTCAAACACACCCACCGTCTCAGGCAGGCATCTGAGACATTTCTTAGTCACTCTACCTTGCATTTATTCCATGTTGTTTGACTGCTTAGAAGCAACATTTTTCTGCAGTCTTTGGGTGAGTTGCTAATACGTACAGTGGAATCGACTTATTTTGCAAAGTTTTTCAAGGTTTTCTGGTTAATTTGAGAGAAACATATTCTATTATGTAAATAAAAATTATCACGATATCACATGGGCTCTAAGGAAAAAGACAAACGCAAATTGCTATGCGTAGCCATCAGTAGAAGCATTTTGGGTACCAATGTGGGGAAAGAAAATAAAAATGAGTCTTCCTAATTAGCCATGAAGGAAATGCACACATACACTGCTATGCTGGTGACAATGATTACCTGAAACCAAGAATTCAGTTATTGTATTAATTCATATATCTAGAAAAAAATTCTTTCTTCTTTGGAAGGCTATTTTTAATATTAATAGTTTTCAGGTCTTCTTGTTCTCTCTCTCTCTCTCTCTTTCTCTCTCTTGAATCTAATATGACTAGATAATATTTTGAACAGTCACGTATTTTTTTTTTTTTTAAATTGCTCCTGTGTCCTTGGGCAGAGGAGGATTTTGTCCCGTGGAGAGAAAAGAAGTCTCACGATATTTCATGTTGTATTGAGGGTGAGACACTCAGGAGCCCTGTTTTGCTCACATAATGCAGGTTAATTCTGTCATTCAAATGCTGCAAAATCCCCTCAAAATCTCTTATTTGTCTAGTGAAGGAAAATGATTGTTTTTACTACATCATCTTTAAACGTCTGGTTGGCAGCCTGGAAATCTTGATACAAGAGTTTTGAAACTTCTCAGAAAGTTCAGAAGTATGTTTGTATTATTTGTTTAATTTCTAATTATGTTAAAATTTAATTTTCCTCTATCTCTAAACTGTGGGCTTTTTTCTATTATTTAAGAATTGTACATTAAGGTAACTTCTCTAATAAACAGACCCATTGATTTTAAGTTATATTATTTTAGAAGACTGTTTGATTTGTTTTAAACCACTCAACACCTGAATTTATGAACTTTCTGCTTCCAAAGACATCTACACTGAACAGCCTAAGAACTTACCATATGCCAACACGGGTCTCTAAATGCTTTGTATCCTGGTATTTAAGACTCATTCTCTAATTTTGAGGTTGGTATTTTTATCCCCATTTTATAGGTAAGAACGCTGAGAGAGACGTTTAACAATTTGCTTAAGGTCACACACCCTCTAAGTGATCCAAACGTGAATCAAACGCATGTCTATCTCTCCTCTAAACCATTACAAAACACTGATTCACCAACCAGGATATTTTTGCTATAAAATAGGCTCAATTATGGTCATATTTAAATTTTTATGAGACTATTGTTTCCTATTGCCTTCCCTCCCATCAAACCCATGCCGCCAAAACACACACATGTATTTTTTCCCTTCATAGAAAGTAACACCTCTTAAAAGTAAAGAAATTTCATGAAAGAAGGTTGACTATAAATTAAAGGCTATAGATAAATGTTCCAGGCAATAAGTAATCTGTTGTGGCTGCATCCAAAGACACCACTCCAAAACACATTTCAACAAAACATGCCACACATTTTTTTAAAAAATGCAATTCTAAGAGATGGCCACGTTTTTCATCTTACTGAAACCACCTGGCCTTTTGCCCTGTCTTCAGGAGGCAGAGATGTGTACAAAGAGCGGAAAATACACGGCTGTTGCGGGCATCACCTGCCAACTCCCGCCATCAGAGGGACCATGAATAACCCTTCCCTTCCTGGGGTCATAATTCATCTCTCTATCTCCTTTCTGCCTCCTTTGCTACTGGGGAGAAGCGATGTGAAATTTAATACATTGAATAAAAGTTATTTTTCACCGCCTGTATGGATTCTGGCAGGGTGCCTCGCGAAGTGCTTTTGATTGCTCGGAGCTATGTAACACCAAACTCGCGCCTACCAGTGGCTGGCGCCACGGTAAGTTTAAGTTCTTCTGTGGCCAAAATTCCCTGTTTCCCACTGCTGTGAAGTCCTTCTATGCATCTTAGCACCTTCCACCCTGGGGAGCTCTGTGTGGGAAGGACAGTGTAGCTGTGTACCTGTGAATGCTGGGACAGACACAAGCATTTCGCTTCACTGTTTTTATTTAGCTTTGCCAAATTCAGAGTGAGAGAGTGGTTTCTCAGTGTCAGCTTTCATATTGATGTTTCAGTATGGAATGTCTCATCAGCCTCATGAAATCAAAGGATACCAGAATTAGCCGAGTGACAGCTTCTATTTTTTCCTAATTTAAAGATGTCCATATTTTAAATGTTTACAGAGTATCATAGATTTATCCCTAAAACTGAATCATTTCCAGTTTTTCCTTATAACTACCCATTTTTCTTTTTTGTTTTGTTTTCTAAATATATATGCCTCCGAAGAAAGCAATTTGCAAAACCCTCCGTTCCAATTAAACAAGATACTTCTCCTGCTTTGTCATTACAGACAATTGTTTATTGACACACAACGACCACTTAAAGCAGGTCCCCTGCCCCCAATTTAGTCCGTTCTTTCAAGAGCTACAGACAATCCATAAAGCCCATTAGTGTCTCTGCCGGGAGACACAAGTGCCGTTGTGTGAGCTTTACTTATATGCTGGGTTTTCTAAACTTTATATCATTTTCATTGTTCTTATTTGGACTCTTTCCATTAAAAAAGCATTTTTTAAAAAATACGTGCTTGAGAATTGCACACGATAACGCTCTTCTGGAAAAATAACCTCCCTCGTCCTTTATGCGGTTCCTCTGCTGCACCTCCAAATCTGAGCCGCAACGTGCCTTTGGCCCGAAGCACCCCGTTGCGTATTTATAAAGTAAAGGAGTGGTCCAGGAGTGGTCCAGATCCTCTTCCTGGAGCATGATTTCATTTTCTCCACTGACTTCTTTACATGAGGGTTCTTTCTCTCTACATAAACTTACTCCTTTTTGGAACATACATTCTCGACTCAAGCCCATTCCAGGATTTTTGGTAATGTCACATACTGTGTATAAACCTCTGATCCAAGTGGTGGCTGCATTAAACATTGTAAACATCGCAGTCTAATCATTTAAGACCATCTTATGGTGATTGCATTTCCTTCAATCAGGTGTTGTTTTGCTTTTGTTTTGCCGCCTCATTTGTTTAAAGGACATGACAGCCCAGTTGACATTATGATCATCTGGCCTTTGGTGCCTGCTGCCTACACGTTTGAACCAATTTTGACGTGAACCATTATAGGTGATTAGGGTAAGCTTAAAGTCATGCACTTTAGACATTTGAGACAAATTTGCTTTCAAAAATGCATTTTAGGTCATAGGCAGCGGAACAACTCTTATTATCTGTACACTAACCTCCCCTGTTTTATACTTTTGGAGCAAGGGAGGCAGGGGGAGATCAGGGTTGCCGTTGAATATGTTTTTAGATTCCAAGAGCAATTTTCTGACATAGAATGGGTTGGACATTCAAGGGAAAGGTGGGTAAAACGGGATTTTTAAGACATAAACTCAGATGGGAAATGGCAGCACATGGACATGGAATCCTCTCTGGGTTGTGTGGTTTGGGTGAGATTGACATTGTCTCTTATCCAACTCTGGAACGTGCTTGGCTATCAAACGGGCTCTTCTCCCTCCTTGCCGCAATGATTAACAATCCAGGACAAAATCAGAGAGTTTGTGCCACTTCCCTCAGCGCAAGGCAGTCCCATGGGCATCTCTGTCAGATGTACTCATCTTGCCATGTGGAAAAAAAACAACAACAACTATTTTTCAAGATAAATATCTCATATGAAAACGATATGGACAATTATTTTATTAAGTTTTGTACATTTTTTTCAAGCAAACCCTTCATGCCAATATATTGGAAGTGGCCATAAGCACTCTGATTCATCTAAAATGTCATTTGAGTGTCACTAGCCAACAGGTGTGACTGTTCAGTGTAATTTAAAGTCTTGTAAAGTTGTTTTGAGCCTCATTGTATTACTCTGACCTGAAAGATACTTGAAATTCCCAATGCAAACATATCCTATGTAGAAAATATTTTTTGCTTGTAGTCTTTGACCTCTGATATGGAAATTTTTAAAAAATTTTCAGACTTTATTTTTTTTACAGCAGTTTTAGGTTCACAGTAAAATCGCAATAAAGGTCCAAAGATTTCCCACATATCCTCCTGCCCCCACACACAGGGGCATCAATTGCATTTCTTACAATTGATGACTTTACATTGACACATCATTGTCACCCAAAGTCCATAGCTTAAGTGAGGGTTCACTCTTGGTGTTGTACGTGCCATGGGTTTGTACTAATGTTTAAGATATGCTTCCACCATTATAGTAGCAAACACTTTGTTTTCACTGCCCTAAAATTCCTCATCTCCTGCCTGTTCATACCCACCCCCCATCCCCGACCACTGGCAACCTCTGATCTTTTTACTATCTCCATAGTTTTGCTTTTTCCAAAATGCCATATCTTTGGAATCACATAGTGGGTGGCCTTCTTTCCATGACTTGTCTTGCTTTAGTAAGATAAAATAGCTAAATTTCTATTCCTTTGCTTTTGGGGCTGTAGCTTACATCTTTAGTGAATTCTATAATTACGTCTAACCGGACTTCTTTTTTTGGATTTTCTGGTGTGGAGTGGAGGAGCTGCTACTTGGCCCCGGGATTGATATAGAGGTATTTTGAATTCCAATGATATAGTAAAGGTCATGCCTTAAGATTTCCCTGTAGAATGGCAGAGCCTCGGTCCTCTGGAATCATCTCTTGTTGCTATCACCCTACGGGCACCTGAACAGCACACTGATCATTTTCACAGAATATGGCATTTGGGCCATCACCATTACCTAGTGACCCTGCTATACATTGCTAGTTTGTTTTTTTCCAGATTTTTTTGCTCTCTTCTAATCCACTTGCATGTTCTCATAAATTCAAGCCATTTCCTTGTCCCGAATCTTTGCTTATATTTTCGGCTGATGGCCTGCCTCATACTTGACAGAGGAAAGAGAAGCAATTGGATGAAAAACCTTCAGGCTTCTCTCTACCACACCCATCTGTGCACATGCAGATGGACTTATCCACCAGTGCTCCATCGTGCTGCAAAGGATTATGGGTCGGACTTTATCAGTGAGCCATCCCTCCACTTCTACGTGGCTCTTATCCCATCTTATCTGCTTAGGATCACGCTCTTGTATCATCACCCCCTTTCTCTTCCCCTGGGTCAGTTGGTGGCAACATGATAGACCATTCCTGTCTCTAGTATCCCTACTTTAAAAGGCAGGCTAAAGACAAGAACCAACGCTAGTACACGCAATTACAGCCCTTCCGTCTCCTTTTCTGGTCCATCCTTCCCTATCAGATTTCTAAACGGTGAAGTGACCCAACACTCTGTTCTCAGCCATGTCTCTCCTCTATTCTCTGTAAGCTCTACCTGAGTGATTTTCTCTAAGTATTTTTTTTT
>CAUYRT010031034.1:0-21564 GCA_963574885.1 Lepilemur ruficaudatus
TCTGGATATTAACTCTGTTCATGTGCCAGGGCCATAGTGCTTTAATTTTGGAGGCCCTGTTGTGTGTTTTAGCATTTGCTAGGGCAAGTTCGGACTCCTGGCTCTTCCTGTTCCTTGCTTTGCTTTTCTAGCTATTTTTGCATGTTTCTTTTTCTAGATGAACTTTAGTATCAGGAGGTCTAGCTCCATAACAATGCTAGTTGGCATTTTTTTTTTTTTGAGACAGTCTCACTCTGTTGCCCAGGCTAGAGTGCCATGGTGTCAGCCTAGCTCACAGCAACCTCAAACTCCTGGGCTCAAGCAACTCTCCTGCCTCAGCCTCCCCAGTAGCTGGGACTACAGGCATGTGCCACCATGCCCGGCTAATTTTTTCTATATATTTTCAGTTGGCCAATTAATTTCTTTCTAGTTATAGTAGAGACGGGGTCTCGCTCTTGCTCAGGCTGGTCTCGAACTCCTGACCTTGAGCTATCTGCCCACCTCGGCCTCCCAGAGTGGTAAGATTACAGGCGTGAGCCACTGCGTCCGGCCTAGTTGGCATTTTTTACTGGAATTGCAGTAAATTTATAAATGAATTTCGTGAGAAATTATATCTTAATTCTTAACATTCTGTTGAGATGTCCTAACCAAGAAGAAGGGATATATTTCCGTTTGTTCCAGTCTATTTTCATCTTTTAGGAATGATTTTAAAAATAGTTTTAAAATGTAGATTTTGAACAGTTCTTATTAAATTTATTCACAGGCATTTAAGTTTTGTGCTGTTATCATAAATGGGATTTTTAAAATTATATTGTCTAACTTAGTACTATGTTTTTGTTTTATTTTTGTGGAAAGTCATTGTTATTTTTAAAATTTTATCAGCACTTTATATAGCTCATATGTGCCACATGCTGTCTTTAAATTAGACTTTGTCTTTTGAGGTCGTTGTAGATGCAAATGCAGTTGTAAGGAATAAAGCAGGTGGGTCTCACGTCCCTGTTACCCGGCTTCCCTGTCTTGGGAAGCCCCTGTTTCCTGCTGCTGTAGCAGCACCCGACTGGGTGATTTGTCATGAGCAGAAGTTCACTGGCTCAGGGTTCTGGAGGATGGGAAGTCTAAGATCAAGGCGCCGGCATCTGGTGAGGACCTTTTTGCTTTGTCATCCCATGGTGGAAGGGCAAAGAGAGGGTGAGAGAGAGAGAACAGGGGGCTAAACTCATCCTTTTATAGGGGACCCACTCCTGCGCTAATGACATTCATCAATTCATGAGGGCGGAGCCCTCATGGCCTAATCTCCGTCCGTCAGGCCTGACCTCCCCGCGCTGTTGCATTTGGGTTTCCAAAATATGCTTTTTGGTTGGGTGGGGGTGACATATTCAAACCGTAGCACCCTTAATGGTAACACTGTCTTTTGATGCGCAGAGGTTCCGATTTTCAGTCCAGTTGGTCACTTTTTCTTGCATGTCTGTTGCCTTTTGAGTCCTTTCCACGAGCTCTGCCTGTCCCAGGGCAGGAAGCTCTTCTCCATCCCCCTGCATTTCCTCTGCCAGCTCTGCTGTATTCTCTGTTGTCCTCCAGTCCCACTGTTCCCTGGGGTCCAGGGTGGGAGTGTGGCTGTGGACAGCTTTGGGCTAACTTCTTTCCCAGCTGATGGCCCTTAATAAAAAAGCGCTTCCTGCTCCCAAGGTCTTTAGATTCCCAGGTCATAGAAATAGCATCTCATAAAAGGCCTGGGGCCAGCCTCACATGAATCCCTTCTATGGAGTAGTCACTGGACCTGGGGGATGGAGTTTCTTGTTGCCTTACTGTGTGGCCAGGGTGGCGGGGTGGAGGAACAATGCCCATGGGACCGATGCTGGGCCCCAAACATGAGCCCAGGGGCCATTGGTTTTTAAGACCCACTTGGAGAGTGGGGAGGGAAGTATAACCTGCAGGGCAGGTTCTCCAGCAGAAGCAAAAGCTGAGGCTTTGCAGTGCCGCGTGCACGGCCTGGGCCCCAGCGTGGCCTCCAGAGGGTGGTAGCAGCATACCTGTTGGCCGCACGGGTCATGGCTCCAGACTCATAACGTTTCCCCATTGCTTCTTTTTAATCAGTGTCAAGTTGACACTTGTTTTGCAAAGAGGGCCAAAGTTTTGTGAACCCGTTAGCCAGTAGGAAGAGTTATACTAGGTCGCAGAGCTTTATTTAAAACCAAACCCTAGTTTTTTCACTGTTCATGTATATGTTTAAAAATAATTACTCAGTAGAATGGAATGAAAATATTGCCTATTAAATGACTGCTGTACTTTTAAATGACACTGTCTGTACTGTGCCGTATATGGGCAGATTAAATGACTTTAATTATATGTCGTTAGGTTTCCTTCTCCACCATGAATGTGTCTGAAGGAAATTAGCCTACAGCAGCTGCTGAGTTTTCCGTTCATCTAATTTGGGCAAGGCTTTGGCATGTCATTGACCTATTTTATGGAATGATATCTGCTCTGTGGACCTCTGCGGGACAACTAGCAGTGGCTTTGCCTAGCGTGGTGGTCCCTGAGCCTGGTCCTTTCCCCATCAGGGAGGGGAGGTGAGATGCTGGGAGGCTGCCTTTTGCCCTCTGAGCGCTTCACCTCGGTGGACGGGGAGGGGTAAGTCTCAGGCCTAGTGAAGTTCACCTCAGGGGCCAAGAACTCAGTGTCCTTCAAGGAAAAAGCCAGAAAACAGGTCATCTGAAGAGAGCTTGCTCTTGGCCGGCCGCCTGAGCTCTGAGTTGCAGCAGCTGTCAGCTGCCCACGTGCCCAGCTCGTGGAGCAGTGGTCGGACGCCTGGCTGCAGCTCCCGAGGTGTTCCTTGGTTTAGGCCACCTGGGTTGGGCCTCAGGCCACCCCCTGTATGTGGCGGGTAGCGCTGTTTTCTGCTCCTGCCTGGTTGTCTTCTCACAGGGCCGTTCTAGGGGTGACATGAGCTAATGCACACAGGGGCGGGGCCAGTCCTGCCTGTCCCCGTGGCTCTTTGACCATGTGGATGTGTGACATGCTTGTTCCCAGCCCAGGTCTGAGCTCTCTCTCCACAGCTATCTTGCGCCCCGTCACCTTCTTCATCTGTGTCATAATCACCAATTTCTCTCTTTTTTTGTTTCTTTAAGCCGCCCCTTCTTTCCTCTGTGATTTGTGTGGTGTTAGAAACTTTCAGAGAGTTTTGACACGACAGTTTGTCTTTTTAGAATTTTTGTTCTGCTGAGTGCCCAAGTGTGGTCACCTCCATCAAGACTTCTGTCCTCTGGGCTCAGCTCTGTCCCTGGAAATGGCCTCGGGGCAGTGGAGCACGCTTGTGCTGCTTGGGTGGGACCTCTTCCCACTGCCCAGACAGATGCCACTGTCCTCTGCTGTGTGTTCTCAGTCCCTGGGGCTCGAGGGTCCCAACAGAACAGTGCCCAGGGTCAGTGGCATGGTGACCTGGGCAGGAGTGAAAAAGTATCCCTGAAAACCTAAGGAAAATAAAGCTCCTGAAATGCCATGAAGTTTTAATGTTTCTGTAAGTTCATGTTAATCTGAGGACAGAAGCCATCAGGACTGTGTGAGTTTCATGTGGCTGCTGTAACAAGGTATCACAAACTTGTTGGTTTAAAACAGCACAGACTTATTCTCTCACAATTCTGGAGGCCATAGATCCAAAATCCGTTCTGCCGGGCCAAAAGCCTGACTTCTGCAGGCCCGTGTTTCTCCAGAGGCTCCGGGGAGGAGCCTCCTGGCCTCTTGCAGGTTTTGATGGCTCCCAGCAGTCTTTGGCCTATGGCCACATCACTCCATTCTCTGCCTGTGTTGTCACATGGCTGTCTTCTCTGTGTCTCCCTCTGTCTCAAACCTCTCTCTGTCTTGATTTTATAAGGATACTTGCCGTAGGATTTAGGGCCAACCTGGGCAATCAAGGATGATCTCATCTTACAATACATCTGCGAAGACCCTTGTTTCAAAAAAGTCACAGTCACAGGTTCTAGGGGTTAGGCTGGAGGCACGTCTTTTTGGAGGACACCCTTCAGCCCACCACAGGGACTCTGGATTGTAGCATTGCCAAGGTCAAGTGTCTGTTTTCCGATTTGTGGCTCTGCCTGGTGAATGCTGGTGTAGCCCTTCCTATTCCACCACAAAGCCTGGCTCGTAATCCAAGTGTATTCATTTGGTCTTCTGTATGTTGTTTGCTATTATAGTTAAAAGTCTAAATGGGAACACTTGAATATATTTTTTTTTCTCTTTTCAGTATGCATGAATTGAAATCCAAGTTTAGCAGGATAAGAAATTAAAAAGTAGCTCATCTGATCTCAACCACTAGAATTCACTGATCGTAGGAGAGTCCGTTAAATCATTATTCTTGCTCTGCCCATGTGCTTGGGTGCCTGTGACCTTCTCTTTGGAGCCAGTCAACGAGAACCAGGGAGGTTCTCGTCTGCAGGCTCCACGGTGGGCTGGTTGTCAGAGAGTGCAGCCAAATGCATGGCAATTGGATGGCCCAGGCCCCGATCATCCCTCTGAAGTCTCAGAAAGAGAAATCAATAACTTACCATCTTTTTTGTTAGAGCTGTTAATGACAAAAGTGAATCAAAATGGCTGTTTATGTAACTGACAGATACTTCACACAGAGGAGATTTGTATTGATTGAGCAGCAAAAAAACCAAAAAGAACTATGAAAATGGAAAACTCGATATTGAAATCACCCAATTTGAAAAAATTGAACCAGAAGGAGTTACACAAATAGCATGAAAGCTTGGATACATATTTTATTTTTGATCCTGTAATAACAAAGTTTTGTATTTTGCAGGTGATAACTATTTATTAAAGTAGTCTAGAGATTGTTGAACCCTTATAGATTTTTTAGTGACCAGTTTTCTTACTATATTTATAATACTTTTATGTATTTATTTATTTTAAGCCAGTCAAATTTAGCATTCGGGGGTTGTATGCCAACTTTAGTGATATTAATGTTAACAAGTTCTGATAACCCACTGCCATCAAACTAACCTATAGTAATTTATTTTTAAAAAGCAGTGGATTTATAATCACTTTTTCACTGAAATACTATAAGTACTCAATACTGTTTTAAAATCTGTCGTCCAGCTAGCTGGACGGGGAGGGGCAGATACGTTTGTACGTGACAGACACTGAAAGTGGGGTGCAGAGGCATATCCTTCCGTTTCTCACCGTCCTGATTCTTTGCATGTACTTCCAAGATGTGGGTTTTTCTCACTGAATTGCCAGGGACCCAGATTCCCGCTCACGCCGGTGACAGGGGCGAGAATGTGGCAGTGTCCTGACCTGTGATTAAAAATTTAGCTGCAGTCAAGGGCCCTGCTGAAATGCATGGTTTGAGGTCCAGTTACAATATGAAGAGAGATTAATTCAAAACTAGATTTTCCCCACATGGATATAAAGGACATAACAGGATGGGATATCATCTGGCTGGAACAGTCTGGAAGAGACTGACTTGGATGAAACAAACGCCGTTTTCTTTTCTGTATTGAGATCCGCTTGTGCGTGAACTTGGCTGTGGATTAGCCCAGCAGACCGTGGGGCCATCTGTGTCGGACTTCAGCCAGAGGCTTGCGTGTGCATCTGCCTGGGACTGAGTGCAGTCTTGTCTGGGCAGTGACAGTGGCACAGCCGCTCCCCATTGGCGTGTCCAGCCAAATAAGCAAGGTCCGTTGGGACCCTGGCCACCACTGCTGGAGTCCTCCCTGGCTCCCGACACAGCTCAAGTCAGTGGGTCCCCACGGGTGTCTCCTTCCCCTCTGGATGGTGTTCTCTGCACATCCCGGGCAGGGCATGGGCTTCCATTCCTCGCCAAGAGCGGGACACCCCCTCCTTCCAGGCCACCCCCTTCCCTGTGACTGTGGCTGCGGTTGTGACGGCTGCCTGGGTTCATTAAGAGGGACGCCCGTGGCTCCCTTAGCAGAGCCCAGGAGCCCCAAGCCTGGTGTCCAGGGACAGTGAGAAGCCACCTGTTCTTTTGCCTTCCTCATTCCTGCAGGTGCCACTTTCTCTGTTGCCCGGGAAGAAAACGCTAGAAAGTGGAATACTGTGCTCACATTCCACTTCCCCCACTGCCTTGGGGTCGTTTTTCCTTTTCCTTTGGGCTGCTGAGGCTGGGAGTCCCAGGTGGAAGCAGGCTGGCTGCTGCCTCTTCCTCTGAGCTGTCCCAGTCTGTAGGGTCAGACGGGGCTCTGCGTGACTCAGTTGGTGCAGCTGTGGTCTGGGGAGGGAAAGAACTCTGCCCTGGGCTCCCAGTCTGACCTGTGTTGCCTGTATCCTGGGGTGTCTGGCTGAGTAGCATCCTTCCTGCTGATCTGCCAGCAGGGCCTGGGCTCAGTGCTGGTCGTCTCTGTGGTCCTCCACGGGGTGGTAAAGCAGAGCCTCGTTGCCCAGGCTGAGTGGGATTTTGGTACCTGACAAACACCCGGAGTTTAGCCTTATTCCTACTTTGTTTTTAAATAACTGGATGAAAGTGGTAATTTTGCAACTCTTTGCTGAGTCAAGCTCTGAAACCATATTTGTGAAAATGACTTTGTTTAAATGTGGTTGCTAACCCAAGGGTTTTCTTGGCGTCCTCATTCCTTCCATTTGGCCAACCACAGAGAAGGAGAAAGAAGGAACAACGCCTGCAATTTGACTTGATTGATTTCCCAATTTCATATAGTCATATACGTACAAATATATATTAAGCTGAAACTTTGCTGAAGAAAATACGTGGTAGTAACCCTAAAGTGAATATACATGTGCATTCTTTATTAATTTACAAAGTTTTTTATCAGTAATTCAGAGTGCTGTTCCTCGCATGTTGCTGGTGGCTCTGAGTAGGTGTTGGCGAGGTGCAGAGTGATTACAAACCTGCCGAAAGATCCTTATGGGAACAAGAGAGTCATAAAAACGGTATTGATCTTTAAGGCGGAAGCTAGTGTTGCCTTGAGCCAGAAAAGGAGACAGGCATGGGTGGGAAGGGGTTAGGCTGGTGGGGCCTCACAATGGGAGGCTGTTGGTACCCTGCTCTGTCTGCACTGTGGGTGCCATGACCCTGTTCCGCCTCAGTTTCTTCTTTCATAAAATGGAGCTGATGATCCCTGCGCCTGCTACACTGAGCTCTAGTTAAATTGAACATGTGAAAGCACTGTGATTTCCCTTGCCCAGGTGACTCTCGTGATAACTCACACGCCCGTGTGTTTTGTTTTGATTCCAGGCAGCTTCGGTCACCTCTCTGTCCAACTTGGCGTGTATGTACATGGTGCGCTGGGCGGTTTGGAGCCCCTCGCTGGAAGCCAGTTCTGGGAGGGTGACCTTGCCTCTCCAGGGCGGGGTCCAGCCCAACCCCGCACACTGCCTGGTCTATAAGGTACCCTCTGCCAACATGAGCTCCGAAGAGGTAAATTATTAGGTATTTTTTATGTGTGATTCTTCTCTGGTGAGCTTGTAGCAAGTTCATTTTCCAAAGCAGGAGTTGACAATATGTTTGCAAATGTTTTATGAACAGATTTTTTCGTGTCCTGGAGATGCCTGTAAAAAGATAAGTATGAACTCTGAGTCACGGTCACGTGTAAACTCGATGAGGCCAGTTTTACTGTGGGTCTTGCAACCTCTCTGTTCACGTGCTGGCCTCCTGTGGCGACTTGGTGGACCTGTGACTGGTTTATGCACACTTGGCAGCAAGAGCCGCTTCTACGCTGTGTGTGTTTGGTGCACCGGCAGCGGGCCCCAACCTTTTTGGCACCATGGACTGTTTCCATGGAGGACAGTTTTTCCACGGACCGGGGGTGGGAGGTGGTGGGATGATGGTTGCGGGATGATTCAAGCGCATTACATTTATTGTACACTTTATTTTTATTATTATCATATTGTAATATATAATGAAATACTGACACAACTCACCATAGGTTGGGCTTCAGGTGGCCTTTGCCAGAAGGTTTTCTAGCAGGCCGAGTGCCATGGTAGGAACTGGGGGGTCTGGCTTCCAGCCCGGCTTGTCTCTGTGATTTGTCCCTAACTCCTGCTGGACCTTGGCTCTGTACCAAGAGGTAGGTCCCTAGCAGAGATTTTCAGGTGTTTAAAAAACCATTCTGGAATGAAACGTTCTTTGAACCCCAGTGTAGAATGCAAACAAAAGCAGGGTGGGTTGAAGTGTGTGTGTGAGGGGTCTTACTCCCTGGCGTCCCCGGCCCCATTGGTGGCCTTGGGGAATCATTAGTGGTGACGTGGTGTGACACCACTGCGCTGGCCGATGTCTGGAGTAGGGTTTCTGTAGGGCATGCCTTTGCTTCTACTCACATTCCTAAAATATGCCTGTTTCAGCGGTATAAACAGGAGCCTTTGAGTACTCAGTTGTCTCATTTTTCTAAGGTAAAAGGACTGTACCTGTTATTTCAGCATGTCACCCATGTGCTGATTCCAGCGACAAATACTATGTTCAGTGCTGTTATTTATGATTTGGATAATGCTTTGGGACCTGAGTCAGGGAACAGCTGACAGTGCACCTTTCATGTTATAAGGAATGTCTCTCATTACGGGACCGTGTTTTGCTGCATTCCCACATGGTCTAGTTTGAGGCTTATTATAAAATTGCCATTAGAAGTCCTGAAGCCACCGCCATTCTCCCTGCTCCTCTCTCCCTCGTTCCCCCTCACCCCCGTCTGGGCAGGTGTACAAATGAATATTCAAGCTACTTACTCTTAGGCTTGTTGTGCCACTACATTGCCTTCACTTTTTAAGTGTGTAAACTACATTGGGGCATGAGTGTTCTGAAGGTTCACGTATCTTAAGACACAAATGTATCAAATGTTGCCGTTTTCACAAGGAATTTCTAAATCAGAATTTTTCAACCTCAGCACTGTTGACATTTTGGGCCAGGTAATTCTTGGTCTGGGGACTGTCCTGTGCGTGGCAACATCCCTCTCCTCTGTTCACTAGATGCCAGTAGCACCCCCCAATTGTGACAGCCCAAAACATCCACAGACACTGACACGTGTTTCCCAGGGGGCAGAATTGCCCCCGGTCGAGACCATTACTCCAAGCAGATATGATGAACTGAAACAATGAGCTGACACTGGCCGCAAGCTTGACTGACTGTCCCGCACTGTGAGGGCATCCTCTGCTCCTGCCTGCGTTTCCTACTCACTGATCCGGCACCTCCGGAGTCTGGCCGGTTGGAAACCCAGGCGTGCCTCGTCCCTACCCCTGCGGCAGCTCACCCTTCATCTCGGTCCGTCATTCGTCCAGTGAATTTTTATTTAGCACCTACGTGTGCTCTGAGATAGACATCCCTGATCCCATGGGACTGACAGTTGAGTACAAATGATAGCTGTCAATCAAAGAAAAATATAAATATTATAAAAATCCCGTAATTTTTGGCTCGATTTTGTGGTTTATGTTGTTATGATTATTTCACTGTTATTTACTATAAAATGTAGTATATCACGATTGCGTTTTCTTTCTTAACTCCTGTCTTTTTCCATTAAGGAGATAATAGTCTCTTTTAAAAAATGTATATGTAATATCTCCAAAGGCAGCCACTTTTAACTCTGAGCTGTGACTTATGGTATTTACCTTTGTTTTTAAAATATTATGCTTCTACTTCTGTTTCTTAGTCTGTCCATTTTGGACGTTGTACGCTGACTTTACATAATGATGGACGAGAGCTTTAGCTCTTCTGTACGCTGCTGCCAATCTTTAAAACACTCTATCCTCCACTGCTTGGCCTGGATTCAGGCACAGTTGCAGGAAGTGTGCAAGACCGCGGGGCTGGTTGGAGAATTGAGAGGGGGTCTCCCGGCAACTGGAAGATACTAGAGAGAGCACCGAGGCGGGAGCTTGGGAAGTGGCACCGTAAGTTGTTAACAGAACCCTGGGTTTGCCCCTAAGCTGCACATGTATGGGTTGACTCTTGGGCATGCCAAAGACTTTGAGTACTGATCTGTGGGACAGACTGTGCGGCCCAGGCCCAGAGTTGCCCACTGGGTGGAGCAACGCAGGGGAGCTCTGCAGAGCACACTGCACAGGCTTTGAAAGCGGAACCGACCTTGAGACCACAGCCCACAGCAGGCTGGTCAGAAACCATGTCCGGAACCCGCTGGGTTGATTCCTACCTAAACAAAAATATCAACATTCTTCATAGGATTTAAACGAGACTCAGAGTCTCATAATGTAATATTCACAATGTCCATGAAACAATCTAAGAGTAATTGTCATGCAAAGAACCTGGAAAAATCTCGACTTGTTAGGGAAAAGACATACAACAGACAACAACACAGAGATGACCTAAACGTTGGAATTATCAAAGTATTTAAAACAGCCATTATAAAAATGCTGTGGTAAGTAAGAACACACACTCTGGAGATAGATGGAAAGGTGGAATGTCTCAATAAAGACATGGAAGATAAAAAGAAGAATCAAACGAAAATTTTGGAACTGAAAAATAAAATAACCAAAATAAAAAAATCACTAGATGGCCTAAAAGCAGAATGGAGATGACAAAAGAGTCAGTGAACTTGAAGATGAATCAATAGAAATTCAACCTGAGCCACAGAGAGAAAAATGATTAGAAGGCGGCAGACAAAGCCTCAGTGTTGACCTGTGGGACCATACCAAAGAGGCTGACACCTGTGTCATCAGAATCCCACTAGAGGAGAAAGAGTGGGGTGTAGAAAAAAATATTTGAAGAAAAAATGAATGAAAACTTCCCCGATTTGGCAAAAGACATAAACCTACAGATCTGCAAAGTTCAGTGAACTCCAGGAAAAAAAGCAAAAAAACAAACAAACAAACAAAAAAAACACATCATAGGCAAAGTGCTGAAAACTAAGATAAAGAAACAAAATCTTGAAAACAGCCATAGAAAAATGGCGTGCTGCTTACAGAGAAACAGTAATTCAGGTGACTATGGATTCCTCGTCAGAAACTGGAGGCCAGGAGGAAGATGGTTTCGAGCTCCTGACCTTGAGCAATCCTCCCGTCTCGGCCTCCCAGATTGTTAGGATTACAGGCGTGAGCCACCGCGCCCGGCCTCAGGAGGAAGAAGGAACAACACTTCAAAAGTGCACCCAGAAAGACCCCGGGACCCCAATTCTGTATCCAGTAAGAATCATACAGCAACAAAGGTGGGAACTGAAGACATTCTCAGATGAACTAAAATTAAGAGAATTCATTGTCAGCGATATTTTCTAGAAGAATGGCTAAAAGAATTTCTTCAGAAAGAAGGGAAATGATACCAGATAAATATTTGGAACGTCAGGAATGAAGAAAGAACAACAGTAATTATAATAGAGTATTCTTCTTATGTTCTTCAAAATGTATTGAATGGTCGAAGCAAAAATGCTAACAGTGCCCGATGAGATTTTAAAGGTATGCAGATGTAACGGCAACTCTACCAGGCAGGAGGCAGGGTGGAGGGACTAGTGGGGATAGGGTTCTACATTCCACACGCGGTAGTAGGATGCCGATTCTGAGTAGACCATGAAAAGTTAGGTGTTTATATTTTAAATCCTAAGAGTAGTCACTAAAAATAAGATGCAAAGAGGTGATTAAAAACTATAGATAAAATGAAGTCATTCAAAAGAAGGCAGGAAAGGGGAAATAGAACAAAAGCCCAGAAGGAACAAATACAGGGTTTACTTTATTGCGCTGTGCAGATACTGTGTTTTTTGAAATTGAAGGTGTGTGGCAGAAAGTCCCTGTGTCCATAGAGTCCATCGGCACCTTTTCCCAACGGCATGCGCTCACTTCATGTCCCTGTGTCACATTTTGGCAATTCTTGCAATACTTAAAACTTTTCATCAGTATTATATCTGTTATGGTGATCTGTGATCAGTGATTTTTGATGTCACTGTTGTAATTGCTTTGGGGCACCACGAACTATGCCCATACAAGACAGTACACTTCATCAGCGTATATTCTCAGACTGCTCCACCAGCTGGCCTTTCTCTCCCCCTCTCCCCCTCTCCCCCTCTCCTTAGGCCTCCCTGTTCCCCAGTGAGGCCAATTAACCTGGAGTGGCCACTAAGTGTTCAAGTCAAAGGAAGACTTGCATGCCTCTCACTTTAAATCAAAAGCTAGAAGCGATTAAGCTTAGTGAGGAAGGCATGTTGAAAGCCAAGATAGGCTGAAAGCCAAGCAGTTAGCCACGTTATGAATGCAAAGGAAAAGTTCTTGAAGGACATTAAAAGTGCTCCTCCAGTGAACACATGAATAAGAAAGTGAAACAGACTTATTGCTGATGTGGAGAAATTTTTAGTGGTCTGGATACAAGATCAAACCAGCCACCACATTTCTTAAGCCAAAACGTAATCCAGAGCAAGGCCCTAACTCCCTCCGGTTCTATGAAGGCTGAGAGAGTTGAGGAATCTGCAGAGGAAAATTTGAAGCTAGCAGAGGTTGGTTCATGAGGTTTAAGGAAAGAAGTCGTCTCCATAACAAAAGTGCAAGGTGAAGCAACAAGCTGATGAAGAAGCTACAGCAAGGCATCCAGAAGATCTGGCTAAGATCATTGATGAAAGTGGCTACACTAAACAACAGATTTTCCATGTAGATGAAACAGTCTTCTATTAGAAGATGATGTCGTCTGGGACTTTCATAGCTAGAGAGGAGAAGTCAATGCCTGGCTTCGAAGCTGACTCTCTTGTTAGGGACTAATGCAGCTGTGACTTTAAGTTGAAGCCAGTGCTCATTTACTATATAAAAATCCTAGGGCCCTTAAGGTTTATGCTAAATCTACTCTGCTTGTGCTCTAGCAAATGGAACAACCAAGCCTGGGGGATAGCACATCTGTTTACAGAATGGTGTACTGAATATTTTGAGGCCACTGTTGAGACCTACCACACACAAAAAACGATTTTTTTTCCCAAAATAATACCGCTCATTGACAATGCACCTGATCACCCAAGAATTCTGATGAAGATGCACGAGGAGATGAATGTTGTTTCCATATCTGCTAACACAGCATCCATTCTGCAGCCTATGGATCAAGCGTTGATTTCAACTTTCAGGTCTTCCTGTTTCATGCATTTCGTAAGGCTGTCACTGCCATAGATAGTGATTTCTCTAATGGATCTGGGCAAAGACGATTGAAAACCTTCTGGAAATGATTCTAGATGCCATTAAGAACATTTGCAAATTCATGGGAGGAGATCAAAATGGCAGTCTTAACAGGAATTTGGAAGAAGTTGATACCCACCCTCATGGATGGCTTTGAGGGGTTCAAGACTTCAGTGGGGAGGAAGTAACTGCAGATGTGGTGGAAGTAACAAGAGAACTAGAATTAGAAGTGGAGCCTGAAGATGTGACTGAATGGCTATAATCTCATGGTAAAGCTTGAGTGGGTGAGGAGTTGCTTCTTACAGATGAGCAAGGATTTAGAATACTATTTAATACATACACTTTGTTGATTAAGCAGTGGCAGGGTTTGACGGGATTGACTGACTCTTAATTTTGAAAGAAGTTCTATGGGTAAAATGAATAAAATGCTATCAAACAGCACTACGTGTTACAGAGAAAACTTACATGAAAGGAAGAGTCAGTAGATGTCCACTCTTCATCACTGTCTTGTTTTATGAAACTGTTGCACCCCCTCAACCTTCAGCAACCACCACGCTGATTAGCCAGCAGCCGTCAGCATAAAGGCATGACTTTGCACCGGCAGAGAGACGACAGCTCGCTGAAGGCTTCGGTGACTGTTAGCATTTTTTAGCAATAAACTATTTTTAAATTAAGGTATACACACTGTTTTTTTAGACATAATGCTATTGCACACTTACAGGCTGTAGTGTAAATACAACTTTTAAATGTACAGGGAAACCAAAGATATTTGGGTGACTTGCTTTACTGCTGTGTTTGCCTTATTGCGGTTTATGATAAAAACTCTTGAGGAAGCTGCAGTAGAAGAAAACTTTTTCAACCCGATCAACAGTATCCACAGAACCCTTCAGTTAACGTCGTACTTACTGGTGAAAGAACTGAATGCTTTCCTCCTGAGTTCAGGAGCGAGTGAAGGATGTCCTCTCACGGCATTCACCGTCTTCGTCAGCATTGTACTAGAAGTTCCAGCCGGCGCAGTAAGTCAGGAAAATAAAAGACATGCACATTCAAAGGAAGAAGTACAATTGTCCTCATTTGCAAACAACATGATCATCTCTCTGAATGATCCCAAGGAGTCTACAAAAAGAACCTCCTAGAATGAATGAGTTTGTGAGCTTGCAGGATGACACAGGAGGTCAACATGAAAGAGCCAATCATACTTCTATATACTAGAATTGGAAAGCAAAATGTAAAAAAAATTGTTTACAAAGCCCTTCCCTAAATGAAATAATTTAGCAAAATATGTACAGGATCTGTATGCTAAAAACTGTAAAGCCTTCCTTTTGCTGGATGTCATGGTGGTTACCCTCGGGTGAAATCAAAGAGGACCTGTATAACTGGAGAGACACAAATATCTTTATGCGTTGGAAGACTCAACATAGTAAAGATGCCAGTTCTCGCCAAAATTGATCTATAGATTTTACACGATTTCAATCAAAATCCCAGCAGGATTTTTTTTTTTTTTGGTAGATGTAGCTGATTCTAAAATTTGTACGTAAAGGCTAAGGAATGGGAAAAGTCAAGATAGCTTTAAAAAAGAACAATAAAGTTGGAGAACTCATACGACACATTTAGAAACTTATCATAAAGCTGTGTTCATCAATATAGAGTGCTGTTTGGTCAAGGGATTGGTGCGTGGAGAGTCCGGAAGCAAATCATGGCTTGGAAGTACCTTATAAAATTAAATACGCATGTGTCACACGACCTAGCCGTGCTGCTCCTGGAGAGACGCAAGTGTATGTTCACACAGAAATGTATAGAGCAGTGTTAGTAGCAGTTTTATTTATAATCACCCAAGCTGAAAACAACCCGGTGTTTTCAGATGGGGGGGTGGATGAATGAACTGTGGCATGTGCTTACAACAGCGTTACTCAGGGATGACAGGAACTGCGTATTGCTGTATCTGCCACAGCTTGGGTGGGTCTCATCAGCCTGTGTTCGATGGAAGAAGCCAGTCTGAGAAGAGGTGTGTCACGCGATTCCATTTACGTGACTTCCGCAGAAAGCCAGGCTGCGGTGCTGGGAAGCGGCCACCGTCGCCAGGAGGGCCGTGCAGGCACCGTTTCGTGGTGTTGGGGCGGCTCTGTTTCCTGACTGTGGGGCTGGTTACAGGAATCCAGACGTGTTCAAACCGACAGAACCACGCACCATCATGAAGTCAATTTTGCATAGCGTAATTGAAAACACATGTAAAACTTGAGCGATACTGTGATTTTTACTTGGGTCAGGGTCGTTCCGTGGCAATGTGGTCTTCAGAGTTTCTGGTGCCACAGCCAATTGTTCTCTGCTCAGAAAACTGCTTGATTATAACCGAAGAACACGTGGCTTCGGCTGCTGCATTGTTCTGGTTGAATTATTCTGAAGAAAGAGTGCTGATGAAGGGAGTGGCCGTCACTGCTCTTGTTGTGGTCTGTCGTAGGTGAAGCAGGTGGAGTCGGGAACAGTCCAGTTCCAGTTCTCGATGGGCTCGGAAGAACACCTGGACACACCTGCCAAGCACGTCAATGGCCCCACGGTCGAGCGGCAGCCCGCCAGGAAACCACCCACGTCTCCTTCACGTAAGTGTTTCCGGAGAGCTGACTTTCCAAGCGCACGGCGTGGCTTCCATCTGTTCCCGAGGAGGGATACTTAGTCCAGGGCAGTGATCATCACAGATTGCTCTACTTGGAGTCGGTTAGTTGGGTTTGTGCTTAGCACAGAGGTGCAGAATTGGACGGTGATAAAGTGTGGCCCAGCAATGTGTCGCCTGTGTGTCAGCCAAGTTACTTGACAGCTCCCTGACTGAGCACCTGTGGCTTGTTCTGTCGGTGACGCCTAAAAGGGCATGTCACGTGGTGCTCTGCAAACGTTGGGTCCAAGAGTTAAAGGTTGACTGCCAGCCATGGACTGCCAGCCCTGTTTTGCACTGTTAATGTAGCCGTCTTTCTTCTCACCCTGGAGCACTGACAGTCGGGAATCTGTGATCTCAGTATGTGACCATAAGAAGGGAGTATAACTGGCTGCAGGCAGCAAGGGCTGCCAGCAGAGGTGGAGAGCCTGCCCTGTGGGGGTGACAAGTCCACTTGCATATGGGTGGTGGAAGAGCTACTGCGGTTGTCAGTTTAGTACCTGGTTGGCTGGGCATCTGCTGTGGCCAGTACCCTGCCTCGGCGCCTCTTGTTTAGACCAGTGTCCAGATGGAGAATTCCATCTGTGGTGAAGTGGGGGTGGGGGTGAAAGGGAAAAGGGGTGCTCAGAAGTCTGCCCTGAATGAGTATTGAGCCTTAGCTCCGGGCTTCTGGAGATCTCACCAGCTGAACGAAAGTGCTAGGACACCTAGCACACAGGTGATTAGTCTTTTTTTCCTGCTGGTTCCACCTGGAAAGATAGGGAACGAACCTGTATAATCCTGTGGTGGGGAGCGTCGTGTGCCTCCGTCCTCCTGGTGGCTTTCCTCTAGCGAGTGACGCCCAGGTGTCCGGGAAGGACTTGCGTTTGTTCTCTGCTCAGTTGCGGCTCCTGAGTCCTGGCACAAAGGGGCCAGTGAATCTGTGACTTGGGAGTGATTTTCTTTAAGAGTTAAGATTCTAGGTTGTGGAAACTGGTCTTGTTGAATTTAATTATACAGTTAGTGGGAGCAGCACATATATTTCTTTGGCCTAGAACTTGATATGCTGACCTCCATTTTCATGGTCTCTTAGGATTTTCTGAGATACCTAAAAATATTCAGGTACCAAAACTTAGTTGATTTCTTTGGGACAAACTACATCTTTAAGTATTTTCCTTCTTTTCATAGAGGCAGTGCATTTCATGGTTTTAATTGTTCTGTTCTTTCAGTTTTTGAATTTTGTGCTTACCAGACTGTTCTCAGGATTTGTTTATCACCGATGTGTACGTTAATAATCCACCTTATGTAAGTGGCACTGTAGGGCACAGTACCCCTTATTCTTGAGCATTGCCAGGATGTCTGCTAGAATCCCTGGCAAGTGGTGGGTGACAGGCATGTATTTTCTGTCTGAGTCAGTTTAGAATACGTTTCCAGTTTTATTTGATAAAGTTGAATGCATTGAGGCATAGGGCATGTAATTTAAAAATACTAAACAAAGAGTCAAATTTATTTCCAGCCCATTTCCTGCTTTAAATCTAGTATCTTTCCTTTTTTGACATATATTCATGGTTAACATTTTAAAAATAAAACAAATATGAATCGAAACATAAATATGAAAGATAGAACCCTAATTTATAAGCTAAGTGTATCTTATAACTAGATATAAACATGGTTATAGTCATCCCTCGGTATCAATCGGGGAGTTGGTTCCAGGACCCCCTGACGATACCAAAATCCACACATGCTCAAGTCCCTGATATAAAATATATTTGCATATAACCTGCACCCATCTTCCTGTATGCTTTAAATCGTCTCTAGGTTACTTACAATACCTAATACAATGTAAATGCTCTGTAAGTAGTTGTTACACTGTATTGTTTAGGAAATAATGACAAGAAAAAGGTCTGTACATGTTCAGTATAGACACAACCATTTTTTTCCCAAATATTTGCAATCTGTGGTTGGTTGAATCCATGGATGTGAAGGCTGACTGTACTCTGACCTTTCGTTAAGTTACTTCAAAGGACAGTAGTAATATATAATCAACAGAGTTTGCCCATGTCTGTAAAAATACTTGAATAATTTCCTTAGAGAATGAACTTGTACAGCTTTAAGGGAAAATATAATTGCCTTTTCTGAAAAGGAATTTCCACATTTTCAAATATTTAAATTATGATACAATTCTGTGGCACTGGAAACAAAGCTGGTAGTTATATCTGAAGACCTTCTAATCAAATTAGTTATAAACTCTGAGGAATCACTCCACTGTTGGGCTTCTTTGAGGCTAGGTCAATTGTGGACGTCATCTGTGGGCTTTGGTTTTACTTCTCTGGTTGCTGGTCTATTTTGATGCGGGGAATGGAGGAGATTTAAAAGTCTAGTCTGCTGTTACCTCCACTCTCCCAGAATTGTTCTTCAACGTTTTTTTTTTTTTTTTTTGCTTGGGGCTCATTGAGCTTCTTGGATCTCTGGATTTATAGTTTTCATCATATTTACAAGGATTTTGCCCATTATGTCTTCAAATATTTTCCTGTCTTCCTTTCTCATCCTCTCCTTTGGGGCCCCCAATTTCAGGTGTATCAAGCTGCTAGGAGTTGTCTCCCTGCTCACTGATGTTCTGTTCCCTTTTATTTGTAATCATTTTTTCTCTGTGTGTGCTTCATTTTAGCTGGTCTCTGTTGCTGTGTCTTCAAGTTCACGCATCTTTTCCTTTGCAGTGTCTGATCTGCAGTGTCTGATCCCATTCAGTGCATTTTTCATCTTGGTGGTTGTAGTTACCATCTCGAGTAATTCTATTTGGGTTTATTTTATATCTGCCAGGTCTTGACTTAATATGTTTGGTGTTCCCTCTAGCTTTTTGAACATATGAAACACAGTTTTAAATATTTTAATGTCCTTGTTTGCTAATTATAATATCTTTGTGAGTTCTGAATCAGTTCTGACTGATTGATTTTTATCCTAATTTGGGTTGTATTTTCCTGCCTCTTTGCATGTCTGATAATTTTTTATTGGGTTTTCCAGATACTGGGAATTTTCTCATATTGGGAACTGAATATTTTTGTATTTGGCAAATATTCTTAAGCTTTGAAAACTGTTTGATCGTTTTTGGTCTTGCTCTTAAGATTTGTTGGGTTGGACCAGATCAGCATTTAGTCCAGGGCTGATTGATTATCCCTACTAAGATGACAAGACCCTTTTGAGTACTGTGCCCAGTGTCCTATGAATGATGAGGTTTACCAGTCGGCTGAAGGGAGTAGGCACTATGTCTGGTCCTGTGAACACCAGGTACTGTTCCCTGTAATCCTTTCTGGTGGTACTTTGCCTGGCTTCGAGTATTTTCCTGATCAGCACACTACTGGACGCTAGAGGGGACCCTCTGTGAATGACCAGAGTCCTCATCCTGTCTGGTGCGAACTTGCGGAGCTCAGTAAGTGAGGGCAATTGTGGGGCTCCCCTCTTTGTTTCCCAGCCCTGAGGATCACTTTCCTTTGTTGCCTGAAGTCACTGTCTTAGAAGCCATCGTTTTCCATATTTGTATGGCTTAAAAACAAATTATTTCAGTTGAGAGGTTACTGATATTCCATCTAGGCTGGAAGTGGAAGTCTGAGCATTGTTGGTGGTTTCGGGGCTGTCGACATCCTCTGCCCTGGGGCTGAGAGTCGGGTGGATTTAAAGCTGCTCGTGGCTCACTGGCCGTACCAGGTGCTCTCGTGACCTGAGTCTTCGCTCATGTTGTCTGCCTGGGATGTATTCCCCTTTGTACTGCATTTGTGTTCTTTTACGGTATAATCTGTAATTAAAAAAAATACCTAGTCAGGAACCGCCAAGGCAATTTTGAAGGATGGGGTCTTCACTTTTCTTAATTTGCAGACTTACCATAAAGTTAGAGTATCCAGAACAGTACGGCATTGATGCAGAGATAGGTAGACAGATAACGGGACAAACTATAAAGTGTGATACATGACGACTTACAGATAGGGGATGTATTCATTTCCTATTGCTGCTGTAACAGATCACCACAAACTTAGAGACTTAAAACAACAGAAACTTTGTATCTTACAATTCTGAGATCAGAAGTCTGAAATGGGTCTCATAGGCTTAAATCAAGGTCTCAGCAGGACTCTGTTCCTTCCAGGGGCTTTAGGGGAGAATCCATTTCCTTGCCTTTAGCTGCTAGAGGCTGACTGTGTCCCTTGGCCCGTCCTCCACCTTCATGGGCAGCGGCGCGGCGTCTTCACGTCTCCCCGATGCTGGCCGGCTCGCCTCCCTTTCACTCGCTAGGACTGTGGTGAGCGTGTTGGACTCACTCAGATAGTCTAGGATAGTCTCCCCTCGCCAGGTCAGCTGATTAGCAACCTGAGTTCCCTTGGCAATGTGACCGTTTGTAGGTTCTGAGGATTAGGATGTGACATCTTGGGTTGGAAAGCAGGTCCTGTGCCTAGCATGGGGAGTGAGGATGGAGCGAGCCGTCAGTAGCTGGTGCTGGCACGATGGCCTGTCCACGTGGAAAACACAGATTTTAACCCTGATTTCATGCCATGTGTAAAAAGAAATCCCAGATGGACTAAAAACCAAAACTTTAGAAATTTTAGAAAATTTTAGAATTACAAGATTAGAATGAAAGATTATGGAAAGAGGTCCTCCAAATCAATAACAAATAGATTAACAAGAAAGAAAAATGGGCAAAGGATACGAAGAGGGAATTTATAGAGAAGAAACCAGATTAATCAATAAACATGTGAGAAAGTGCTCAGCTTCACCAGTAATCAGAGAAGTGCAGAATGAAACGAGAAGGCATCGTACACCCCTCATACTGGGAAAACCTCGCTGTCGGACAGCGTGAAGGTTGACGAGGATGCGGTTGAAGAGAAACTCTCCCACTGTGGGAGGAGCTACACAGCCACTTTAAAGAGCTGTTTAGTCGTGTGCGGCTAGTACCTGACAGCCCAGAGATGCCATCTCTGGGCACCTCAGTGAAGCCCCAGTTCATACGTACAAGGGGACGTGGATGAGGCCGTTCATGATAACACTTTTTAACAGTTAAAATTTGCGAACAGTCCACCAGTGCTTCCCAGTCGGGGAATGGGTCAATAAGCTGATTTATTTGGACAGTGGGATGCTGAATACCAGTTAAATGAGCGAAGTAGATCTATACTTGTCGTTACGGATAAATCTTCACAACATTACATTGAAAGGCGAGTTCTGACGGGAAGTGTACGGCATGGTAGCGTTAAGCAACTTGCAGAACGCTTGCAGGCATTGTTGCTGAATGCACGCTTACTCACGGAGCGGTATCAAAGCGGTTACTTCCGTCTCTGTCCCTCGGGTTCGCGGCTATAAAATAGGATGGATTACAGACCTCAATATGAAAAACAAAACTTGAGAAATCTTAGAAAAAACATTGGGGAATATTTCTATTGCCTTGGGTTAGGAAGGCTTTCTTAAACTAGATAGACAAAGCATAAGCCAAAAAGAGAACATTGAGAAATGTGCTTATATTAAAATATAAATATTTTATATGAGAAAAGACTCTTAAGATAGAGCTCAGACTGATACTTGCAACACATATAACCATTAAAAACTAATTGAAATCCTAGCACTCTGGGAGGCCTAGGCGGGAGGATCGCTCAAGGTCAGGAGTTCGAAACCAGCCTGAGCAAGAGCGAGACCCCATCTCTACTAAAAATAGAAAGAAATTAATTGTAAAACTAAAAATATATAGAAAAAAAATTAGCCGCGGCTGGGCGCGGTGGCTCACGCCTGTAATCTTAGCACTCTGGGAGGCCGAGGCGGGCGGATTGCTCAAGGTCAGGAGTTCGAAACCAGCCTGAACAAGAGCAAGACCCCGTCTCTACTAATAATAGAAAGAAATTAATTGGCCAACTAAAAATATATGTAAAAAATTAGCCGGGCAT
>CAUYRT010031035.1:0-115622 GCA_963574885.1 Lepilemur ruficaudatus
TCACGTGTCTGAAACAGTCTGTCAGAATTCAGAAGTGGAACCAGAGCGTTCTTCAGCAAGGAAATATTATTTCCAACCGGTCACGGTTTCGTCTTCCTCCTTGCTCCGTGGCGTGTATCACACAGTACCAACCCACAGAGCGGTCTGCAGGGCGAGGAAGCAGCTGTATTGGAACTCATCTCCAAGGAAGAGTCACTTGGATGAAGCAGGTGTGTGTCGGGGTGAGTGACTACAGCACAGAGTCCTTGTGCTGTCTGAAGGGGAGGTCACAAAAGAATTGTCTGAGGAGTCAGTATCAGTTGGTGCAAGATGAATAATTTAAGACCTTTAAGTGTTCCTTTTTGGAAAAAGAAATCAAGAATTTATTGATCACTGGAAGGAAGTGCATGGAGGAGGCAGTGGAATTGGATGGAAGAAGAAAATGGAGCGGGGCGGGGCCCTTTCTCCGAGCACGGGCATCACGGAGGTGGAGTTTGACAGTTCTCGCCCTGCGCAGCAGCGGACTTCGCAGATCGGGGGCCTCGGCTTCCGAGGAAAGAGCAACACTCACGGAGGACGCAAAATTCTGTCGCTTCATATGACACTGCCTACCCTCCCAGTTAGAGAGAGAGGGTCCTCCGGCCCAGGGCTTCAGACACCAGGTAGCCTGTGGGCTGCTCCTGGCCTCAGGCCGTGAGAAAGTCTCTCCAGTCTTGGCAAAATGAATTAAGTGCATACAAATAGCAGCTATGAGTGCAGTGAGTACCTGCGTGTGGGGATCGGGTTGCTAACGATCTTCCCTTGGGGCGGACGATGCTTATTTCTGAGAGCACACCATCTCTACATTTGTTTGCTATTGTAATATCCTTTCTTTGCTTTCGTTTGTTGATTGCTCAATGAACTTATCTGGAGTAATGCAGTGCTACTGCCGAGCTCTAGTTCCCCGTTTGCTCTGGCCAATACATCTTATTTGTTTTATTTATTTGATTTTTTTGCTTCAGTGTATTCATTTACTCTTTTATCCAATATATATTAATCATCTACGGTGGAATTTAGTGGAGCTGAGGCCAAAAGTGAAAAAAGCAACCTTGTCCCTGTTAAAACACACTTTGAGCTTCGTCAGTCCCTTGTATCTCAGTGTGGATAAGTTGTAGATCCCTTCCTGAGAGGATGGGGCAGGGAGAGAGAATGAGAGGTTTTGGAATTCTAAAGAGAGTGGACAGGATATAGAAAGGTGAACGGGAGGTGCCAAAATTAAATTGTGTCATTGTCCCAACTTTTCAGGCTGTTGACCTTGGCAAATTCATTAATGTCAACAGCAAAAGTTGTCCTTCAGTCACACACATACTGTACAGATGATCGAAGGAGGCAGCGAAGCATGAAGAGCTGCAGGATCTCGATACAGCAGGAAGCGTAGGTATCGTTCTTTAAGCTGTTTACACTTAGCGTGAGTTTATCAAACTTAGAAGGACCTGACGAAGTCGGAGCTGATCTTTCCCAGCCGGTGCCCGTTCCCTGGGCTGTACATGTGGCAAGAGCAGGTGCTGAGTCTCTCATCACGATTCCTGGGCCTCAGCACAGGGCCTAGCATGTTGCTAGCTCCGAATAGACACTCATTCGCCGATTAAATGCTGCCGGGTGGCCCAGCTTCAAGATCCCCTTCCCAAATTAAAACTTGATTCCATGTTAGGGTGGGATCCCATACAAGCAGCTGCTTGTAGGGAAAACCCTTTCAGGGGACCAACGCTTTAGGAAATTGTTTCTTTTGATCCCAATATTCTACCACGTCATTAAACTTTATGAGGGTGATGGCAGAGCCACTAAACATTCGCCCAGTCCCAGGCAGGTCTCTTAAATTCCCTGGCACACGCTGTCCTTGAATGGCTGCACCTTGCAATGACTTTCCTGCACGCTTGGAATAAAACCTAAACCCCTCACGGCATATGTAACCTTCTCCCGGCCAGCCTCCCTCTCAAGCGCTTCGCTAGAACGTGATGAAAGGGACCTTTGTCCTCCTCATGAATCCTTTTTAAGAAGACAAAATTGAACGCGCTCTCCAAGCCATGCTATTACCACTTGGCCTGTATGAATGCGGGCTTATTGAAAGGGAGAGCTATGGGAACCGAAACAGTGGGATGCAGGAAATAAGGGCCATTTTCACAGCACCCTCGGCCTGGGAAAAGAGCTACGTTTATTACGGAGTCGCCTTGAGGAGCGGGCCTCATTGTGCTCATCTGGGTTTCCCACTGAGCTGCCACTCAAATGGCAGCGTGATCGGAAGCCGACAGCCCCGTTGCCATGGCCAAGTGAGCATCCAAGTACCATCTCCACCGAGAAACAGCTGCGGGAAAATGCTGCTGGTATCCCCAGCGTCATCTCTACCAGCACTTTTGGAGTCAAAGTTCTGAAACCCCAGCCCCCTGCAGCCTCCCCTCACCTAGGATGAGCTGCTGCTGCTGGTGGGTGGTTTCATCAGGCTGGAATGCACGGGATTCATCATCCTCTCGCCAGCAGAGTCGTCACGCGGGAGGAGGACATCCTGATTCCAGGTCCTTTGCTGTCATTGCTAATGCAATCTGCAGTTCAGAGATACATTCAATTGGGATTACCTGGAAGAAAAGAGAGCAAAATTTAAAACTCCAAATTTAAATTGAATCGTAGTCTAGTTGCTGTTTTATAATTAATGACTCCATGTGCAGTCTGCACAGTCACCGACGATTTCAAAACCCTGACTCCCCACTCTGAGGTCATTACAATTTGGTAAAGTCATTATCCGCTTTCGATTCTCTTTGTGTCCCCTCAACTGCTCTTCTAAGTAACAGGTGCCAGGTGTTGTTAGGCTCAGACTTGTTTTTTCAGTTCTATCCCTTGTCTTGTATAAATGACTTAAAATTGTTTTGGTTTAGACACATTTGACTTTTTAGATAAACTTTAAATTTTGGAATAGTCTTAGATTTACAGAATAGTTGCAAAAATGGCTAAGGGAATTCCATATACAGTTGTTCCTCAGTTCCAGGACCCCTCCAGGACACGAAAGTCTGCAGATGCTCTGGTCCCGGATATAACATGGTACAGTATTTGCATATAACCTACGCACATCCTCCCGCACACTTTCAATCATCTCTAGATTACTTATAAAACCTAAAATACAATGTAATTGTTATGTACAAATGGAACCTATTTCTCCCTCCCCTTGAGTCTGGGCTGGCCTTAGAGACTTGCTTGGTCAATGCATGTGGCAGAAACGACATGTGGGACTTCCAGGTCTAGGTCATAAGAAGCTCTGCAGCTTCTCCAGGCCCTCTTGGGATGCTCGCTCCGGAATGCCAGCTGCCACCCAATGTAAGAAGTCTCGGGAATGCCTGCACCCACCATGCTGGAGAGGTCAAAGCGTGGGAAGAGGGCCAGGAGGATGAGGCGCCAGGCAGAGAGGGGGAGGCCGGGAAACCCAGAGGAGACAGACTCAGGCGTGAAGATGTTGTCTTGGAAGTGGCTGCCCCAGCCCTGCTTCCCAGATAATGCCGTGGGGTTCGGCCTCAGGCTGCCCCCGTGCCCCTCCCACACTGTGAGCAAAGCCAAACAGTGGTTTCTAGCAACCAAATTTTAGGATAGTCTTGAAACTGTTAAAGAGAAATTATTCTGAACTTGTTAAAAATGGCAAGGAAGACTTTATTCAAGACGATTGGGGTAGAGGTGTCTTAGTCCATCTAGTGTTGCTATAAAGGAATTCCTGAGGCTGGATAATTTATCAAGAAAAAAGGTTTGTTTGGCTCACAATTCTGCTGCCTAGAAGAGTGGGCATCTGGTGAGGGGCTCAGGCTGCTTCCGCTCATGGCAGGAGGTGAAGGGGAGTCGGCGTGTACAGAGATCACACGGTGAGGGAGGAAACAAGAGGAGGGAAGGTGCCAGCCTCTTTTAACAACCAGCTCTCATGAGAACTAATAGAGGGAGAACTTACTCATCACCCATGTCATACCACGAGGACAGCACCAAGCAATTCATGGGGGATTTGCCCCTGTGACCCACACACCTCCCCACCCCCCACCTCCAACCCTGGGAATAGACTTTAACAGGAGGTTTGGGGGACAGGCATGCTAACTACAGCAAGGGGTCGAGACTATTGCAATAGGGGAGAGAGGTTGAATTCTAAACACAGCAGGACAAGTGGGGATTTACAGCCAAAGGCAGGGCGGATGGGACATTACTAGGAGGAACTTGGTTAGATGCCATGGTGGGGAGGGAGAGGATAGATATCGGGGATGGGGGTTCTCCATAAAGTAGTTTAGCAGGATTCTTTCTGCAACTGGGCTTGGCAGGCCAGGGCCAGGGGCCAGGGCAAGGTCTAGCTGAAAGAAGGTTCAGAGGAGCTGACTAAAGTCTGGTCAAGGAGAATGTCCTTGCCATTACACGGCAGTAGATGACCAGAGTGCAGGAGGGAGCATGGCCCGCAAGCATAGCAGGGGCAGGTATGTGCTTTCCCTTGAGCCCTGCTGTCCCTGGCGCAGGAATTGCTGGAGGAGCAGGGTCCCTTCTCTCTGGCCCTCAGAGGACTTGGGTGAAGACTGTGCCAGCTGGGGCCATCAAGCGTGTGGACACAGTGTCAGTGCTGGAAGAAATAGTCCAGTGCTGTGGGCAGAGACGAGGGGCGGATGCTCATGCTGCTGGCTCATGGGGCTTGGGCATGGCTTCCTGGGAGAGCTGGGGTCTGGGATCCTCCCTTTATTGTGTCCTTTTGACAGTGAGTCAATTGCTTGCCTCTGTGAGTGAAAGAGGCCAGGACTGAGACCCTGGACAGGGCTCCCCAACACCCATTTCTTATCCTTGTTTGTGGCACTGTCTGATAAAACACCTGCTGGAGGAGAGGTCGCCTGTTACAACATCAGTCTCCCCATTGTGGTTGCCGAAAAACATGCATTTCCTTTGAAGTTATCTCTGTAATTATTGCTAGTCTCTCACGGCCCCTCCGCGAGGCGACTGCCCACAGCCCCCTTGGAGTGCTGCCCCTCCGCTGGGGTGTGCAGGGGACCCAGACGTGCCCCCATAACCCGGGGAGAACCCATGGAGGACAGAACCCTAGTGCTGAGGCAGTCACAAGGACTGCTGCAGAGGGTGTCCCCTCCCAAATCCAGACAGGCCCGGTCGTTCCCCAGCAAGTCTGGGGTCAGCCGCTCTGCGGTCACCACCAGGGGGTCTCTGGAAGACACTAGGTGAGATGAGGTTCCCCAACACCATCAGCTGTCATCAGCTGCCTGCCACCTCTGTCTTGGAGAAGAGCAGGAAGAGGGGACCGTTTCTGGGAGGTCCAGCGTTTCACCTTAAGAGACTGAGGACGTACCTAAAAGTGATGCCACATGATTCTGCCAGGCTGGAGTCACTGGATCCCAGGAAAGTCTGTCTCCACCTCCCCCCCTGTAGTGAGAGCTGCTCCTGAGCACCAGCGGCTCAGGCATGGAGAAAGCAGAGGCCTTTTTCTCCGCTTATTTGGGGGAAGGCGTACATGTGGGACACGCCCTGCTACAACGAGGTACATTTTCCAAATGGAGGTTTTATCCCGTGCCATAGCTACTGCGGGAAGTCCAGACATCATTCTCTAAGTGTTCGTGCACCCAGCATTTCTCTAAGAGCTGGCAGCACGGATGGACCTCTGTGCTTCCTAGTTACAAATGTCTTCTGCAGTCATCACTCCCACGAAAGGGACTCGCTGCTTGCTTCAAGATAGTCACAGGGTAATGTGATGGATGGGGCCCAGAGCTCTAGGTTATTTGCTGGGGCACGAGGACCATGGCTTGCCTAATGAGCTCGATGACATATTTATGACCCTCATGTTTCACTTTCAAGCCAAAGCCTAGAGTATTTCCTAAATATTATTTTATATCAAAATTTGCAGAATCAGTATTCCAGAAATATTTTAGCAGTCATACATTTTCCCTCTGACAATGCTCCCAGGAAGTCGGAGCCGTGTGCCTGATCTCACGTGTGGGGGCGTTGGGGCAGCCTGCCGCAGTGGCGCCAGTGCCCCGCGGAGCTGTGAGCTGTCCACGCAGGCTGCTCCTCTGCGTGGCTGTGGGTATCGTGCACACACAGCGCGTCTGGACATCACAGGAGACCTCCAGATAGGGCCACACCTCCCTCCGGCCCTGGGGGCACACAGTGAAACACCTCACATGCCTCCTGAGGGACAAAACGGGAAACCTCCCCCCAAGAGGGAATGATAATCTCACGTTTGGGTGGAGCTTTAGGTTTACAGGGCCCCCCAGTCTGTCTGGTTCACCCTCATGGTACCCCAGGGAAGGACACCCGGATGCCTGTGCAGGTGCGAAGAGTCTGAGAGGTTCCCAGCACGAACCAAGGTCCTGTGGCTGCCACGTGGGAACCAGAGAGGCAGTGCTTGTCCCACCAGCGCAGAGAGACGGCTGGCCAAGACACCCCACGAAACCCCAAAGACTTCTTTTGTGTAATCCTTAAAAATTTGTAAGGAATGGTACCACTTACCTTACTCGATCTTTACTGTAATCCTTATTCACAGCAAGACGCAGTTTTCTCGTTTAATAGTGAAGGAATCCCAGGTGCCGCAGCCCTCTACCGGTGCTAACCGCAGTCCCCTGCTGCCAGTCTGGTGGTCGTTTCTGGAGAGACAAGCACCGCCTGGCTGTGGGGGGTTGACCAAGGGGCGGTGCTCCTGACACACCCCGTTCCCGCCCCGGTCTCCGTGGGTTGGGGTGATCCTGGCGTGGGGACACGAGCTGCGCTCTCTCCTCCCCCACTTGCAGACATGGCGGTGAGGCACAGATCCATCCAGGTGAGGATCCTGCCCTTGCCCACGGCGACTTCCCGCAGGTGTCTTGAGCCTCCCGTGCACCCCACTCCCTTCAGTGTTTCCTCTGCAGGGGGATCTGTGAATCAGCAAGTGCGCATGTGTGTGTGGCATGCACCGCGCACCCAAGGCCCGTTTGCTGTGAGGGTGGTGCGTGGCACAGTAACCATGGCTGACTCCTATGCAAGGCTTTTCCACTGCGGGCACTGGGCACGCGTCCTGGCCCTTGATCCTTGCAACACCCCTGAGACAGGCACTGTTAACAGTCTGGCCTTTATGAAGGAGATGTCCCTGCCTGAGGTCACCTCCGGTCAGCAGGGCATAGATGATGCCAGAGTTTTCACCCTGTTGGTCAGGCGCTGCCTCTCCTGGTGCCTGGCCCGTGGCGAGGGCTCCCTGGTCCTGACTGGTGCTGTAGCCCTTACCCTCTCCAGGGAACAAGGCGTTCCCAAATAGCCCCTCCCCCGACCGTGTGGGTGGCCTTGCAACAAAAACGCAAGTGACAACAGGCCTAGTTTTTAGCCTCTGTCAGAGAATCTGCGTCATGATGCTCAGGAGGTGGGAATTATTGACTTTACAGAAGTGGCTTATTTAAGAGGCTTAACACAACGCTGCCCACACTGGGACACTTTGCTGATGGGAAGCTTTTGAGAACATTCATCTTTCATGAAACAGACTAATATCAAAATACAGTTAATATGGTAAAAACTGGTACAATTTTGTCAGAATTCCTAAAATGACAGTTTCTTTGTAGCGCATGGGATGGGATAAAATGAACGTCTGGTGAAGGCTCCTCACCGTGAAAGCTGCGAGTCAGCAGGTAGGAACCGGGCCGTCCTAGGGAAGGCGTGTCCCCTCCTCACCCCCATCCCTCCCAGCAGTCACCGTGTCTGCCCTGTGCCAGCTAGTATTACTGGGGACGATGACCTTGGACGAGAGCCAAGGACCATGCCACCAGGGGTAGGTAGGCCCAGTTAAGGATTTCACACATGATCATCCTGAGGAAAGAGGGGAGTTACTAGAAGCTTTTAAGCCAGAGAGGGACTTTATTTATTCTCAATGTCTCACCTAAAGTAGAAATAGAGGGGGAGATGCCAGCCTGGCCTCTGTGGAGGTCCTGCTGCCGGCGCTGGCTCTGGGGACTCAGCTCATCCTGTAAGACCCACCCCCCTTGCCTGCAGCCCCACCCTGGGGTGCGGAGACACTTGCCCTGCCCCCAGCACAGGGGTCTCACTGCAGGTAAAGTGAGCCAGGACAGCCACGTGCAGGTGAACAGTGACCCTGCAGTGCCAGTCCCTCCTGGGGCCAAGCACTGCACCCGGCATGGCGGCTGGTGACGTAGCCACAGTTCCGACTAGGTGGACATATGTGTGCTCTTTAAAGCACTAGTTGGAAGACCTCTTTTGTGAGTTGTGCGTGTTTTTTTTTTTTTTTATCTTTCTCCATTTATTACCCAGATGACGGGATTCCCCACCTCCCAGCAGGGACGTGGCTCTGGCTGTGTGGAGCACCCGTGGCCATCGTTTCAGAGCTTCCAGGGAGGAAAACGGGGCTCCTGTCCCTGCAGAGCAGCAGCTGTTTCTGTCTGCCAGAAAGATGTGTCCTGGGTGTCAATATATAAAATATAAGGGAAAACAGGACTAGGCCGATTTCCCCATACGGAACACCCCTCCCCACGTGCATGGTTTGTTCTGGAAGGAAGTGAAGCCAAGCTATGCAGTCTCAGGCTAGGGTAACTCAGGCAGTCGTGAGAATTTTGTCAGCACGGAGAATTAAAAAAACGTTATAAAGTCTTTATCCAAAAGCTTTACTTTTTTATTCAGATTATCAGGTTAATGCCTTTCAAGCCCCTTGGCTTGTGGGTCAAAAGTCAAGGCTTTGTTTCTAGCTGAGGGTTTTCCTTCCTGGGCCCACGATTTCTCATGGGTAGGTCAGGCTGGGGTGACCATTCTCACCTGTACTAACAGACGGGTTGCTGAGGGAGACGCAGAACGAAGCATTTCATGAACTATTCAGGGGTCGCCCCCATCTCTGAGCGGTTCCCGCACAGGGCTGGGAGTCCCGGCAGTGGGGATATGAAAATAGTGAACGTGAGCACAGAAGGCTCCTTGAGAGTGAAGTCCAACTACTGCAATAGGTAAGAAAAATCATTCCTGACTCCTTTTTAGAAGCGCACTTAGAGCACATTTCTCATGTCCAGGTTTGAAGGATTCTGAGAGCGCGCACAAATCAATTGGACTTCTGCATGATGCCACTCTCTAAAAAGAAAATCATTTACGAGAAGTGCAGTGAACTCAGCATGTCTCGAATCGGCCAGCCTGTGAGCTGCGGCACGTCCTTCCCCTGGATGGTAGGAAGCGGAGCCGGTGAGGGCTTTGGCACTAGCTCTCGTTCTAGGGAGACCCATTTTCTTTCCCTGGATTGCACCTGCAACGCTGGCACACGTCTAGATGGCTCTTGTGGATGAATCATTTATAACACTGTTATAGTCACATGCGGCTTCGCACACCTTTATTATTTTTTAATTTTAAAAGCCAAACACGCAGCAGCCGTTGCTTAGGGCGTGGGACTTGATCATCATGCCACCCCCAGGGGAAGGCGGGGCAGGGCCTGGGATTGGCCTCCGGATAATGAAATTCCAGGGCTGGGGGCTCTGCATTGGAGGTGCTGGCAGGAGAGATTCACATTGTCCCCAGGACAGTCCCCCGGCCTGGAGAGGACCTAGTGGCACTGACGATGGCACTATTGTCTGCTGGAGGGGACCCACCATGTGCATCTGAGTGGTCCCTGCATGGCTTTCCTGTCCCTGCTGGGAGAGGGAGGGGCTTGTGTTCCTTCTTCCTTTCATCTTCTTCCCTTAAGCCAGTGAAACGTCTTTTTAATCTTTCTTCCTCCACAGTTCACTTGTCTTTAATTCCAGTTTTCTGTGCTCTTTTTTGAAGCATAAAATATTCTGGACAGAACTATGATGCTTTCGTGCCATCCCACTCACCTCTGGAACCTCATCACCTGGCACCTGGTGCATCCTAAATACACGTGTGATGAATGAACTAATGAGTGAATTTATGTTGTGGCCACATTGGTGCACCATCCACGCGTACCAAAACCCCAGAGATCGGGTCGTCCATGAATAGAGAACTGAAATGTATGTTCTCATTGATTCAGGACCAAAATGGAGAACTAAGTACTGAATGATGAGCTTAGCAAGCTCTTTTAGAGCCCAAAAAAGTTATTTATCTGGATTCTTTAAATAAGGAGGGTTCACCAAAGGGACATATGAGGAAACGAAGAGTTGAGGAATGTGTCACATGTCAGGGCTGCAGGAGGACAGAGAGGGAGGCTTTCAGGTTCTGAATGCGAAGCAGCTCTCAGGACAGGGCTGTGCGGGGAATGGCCAGGCTTGGTCCCGCCACCTGCATGCCCAGGTGAGCACCGCCCGCCCCCACCCCTGCTGCCGTTGCTCCCTCTCCACCGGGGAGTGGCTTCTTTTTCCAGTGGTCATTTTGGCTGCTGCTTCCTCCCCACCTAGTTTCCAAAGGCTCCTGCTGCCTCCTGGTTTCTGCTCCTATCTTCTCTTTCATTTGCTTCCCCTGTTTGCTAACTCTCTATATTTCACCATCAACCCCGCCCAAGAGGAGGATCTGATTAGCCAATTACAGCGGTGAAAATTCAATTAACCCCTTAGCCCAGAGCATGGATATTCAAACTAATTAAAACCAGCCACACCATCACCTGCCTATGTGTTAAATATTAATGGAAACCAGCAGCCAGTAGAAAACAGAAATAGAAATATAATCTCTGAAAGTTAACCTGCAAAACCAGAGGAAATGGCCCTTTCTGTCTCCTTCCCACTCTCCTACTTTCCCTGTGCTCTACCTCCGTTCACTTTTTCCCTCCCGCTTCTGTCTGGGTTGCAGTTTGCACGTCCTCTCCGCACGGCCATTGCAGCAGCCGCAGCTGCCACTCGCTGTAAGGACTCCAGCGCCACTCACGTTGTTCTGGGGGATTTCACATTGTATCCCCGCCTGCTTCCTACTTCCTGTTCTCTCCCGTACACACCCTAAAGCACCCCTTGTGTTTTGTTACTGAATCACAGCTTGCTACTCCTTAGCTGTGTCCCCTCTGCCACCCTGGCCATGCAAACCCTGGCTTCCAGCTGGGGAAGTTGAGGCACACGTGAAGCCAGGCTGGCAGTGTTGCCCAGTGGAGGGGCCAGGGCACTCCGGCCCCCAGGCACGATGGGGTGGGGTGGAGCCTGCTTGGCTGGCACTGGTCTCCCCTGGCACCAGCACCCTGGGAGCACATGTCCTGGCGTGGCGGCTGACATGGTCCCCACTCTTTGATTCAGGGACTTCAGGAGGCATGATGAGGAACAAGCCTCTTGACGCTGGAGAACTCAGCTTAGTTCCTGTCATTTAAATCACTCACGTGCGTGGCTCATTTCAAGCAAGAAAGACTGGTGAATTCTGTCGTATAATTTGCCCTGGGCAGTGTCAGGAGATAGAGTGGGTAGTGTTTGTCTTTGGTGCCTGTAGTGACAATGTGGTGACCCACCAACAGCCAGTCTCCCCTTTCTGCTTGCTAACAAAATCCCATTTTTCTTCCAGGATTGGTTGACTGAGGAAAGAAGGAAGGTTGAATCATGATGAGTCTAAGCCAGTCATGATAATCCTGTTCCCCTCGGTTTGTGATCGGGTTGGGGCACTGGGGAGCTAGGACATGTGGCCCCCTTCTGGCCAATGAGATGTAAAGGAAAGTCTGTTGGGGAACTTTGAGAAAGAGTTTCCATTCTGATAAAAATATAGACATGTGGAGAGGATGTACCCTTTCCCGCCTGCCTTTGTGCATTATTGTGTAAGGATGTGATGCTTGGAACTGTGGCAGCCATCTTGTTACTGAGAGGGGAAGATGCAGAGAAAGCAGAGAGGCTGACCCAGAGCCCTGGTGTCATCGAACCACCGGATCAACATAGAGCCCTCGTCCTCTGTACTTATTATATGCAATCACAAATTCCCACTGCCTAAGCCACTCTTGAGTGATCTGACTGATGTATCAGACACCAACATGCCTTAGCGCACTCTCTTCTGAGAGAGGCATATGGTGGCGTATTTAGTCTGGGGAAGCTTATTGCGTGCAAGACAGAGAAAGGATGGACAGGAGGGGGTGACAGATTCTTCTATTGATATCCTTAGCCAAGATATGGCACTAGTGTCCCCCGGAAATGACAGAGTCTGCCATTGTCCCCACTCCTACCCCAGGTGCCACCTCAGTCAACTGTACACAGTTGTATCTCTTGGGAAAATTTGGAAAGGGGACAAATGAGGAGACCCTGAAGTCAATCCTGCTGCTGGGCCATTGGGCTAGGATGAGGTATGGTCTACATGGAAGAGGGAACCCACCCAGAGCCATCATGAAAGCCACTTTGTCTGAGAAGGCCACAGACAGGGACATTGGTGGCTGGGAGGTCTGGAGCTTGTGAGTGACAGGGTGCAGAGATCAAGCCACCAGCTGGAGGAGGCATCGCCCACATTAAGGGCCTTGTGGGTGGGAGAGCCCCAGCAAGGGAGAGCCCCTAAAAAAGGAAATAAAATTCACCCAACCTCAAAGAAAAGGCAGCTGTGGACACCTGGCAGGCCCAGAAGACACCAACCTTAAATCACAACGGCACCTGTTGGGCAGGACATTCCTGTCCTTCCTTCTCCATCTGAAGGATGGGTGAGAAGGAGGCAGAGGAGGAGGGGGAGTCGTGGAGAAACAGGAGCTCCTCTTTTCCCTTCACAACCTTCCAGCCCAAAGAAGCACTAAGCTGGAGAGCAGCTTTAACCTTATACAGTTTTCTAAAAAATTATTATGCAAATGGTCCCATATGCACAAAAGTAGACAGAATAATGAACCCCTGTTCACTCATCTCTTACTTTCAATCATTATCAGCATTCTGCCTTTTACGTTTTATCTGTTCTTCCCCAACACTATTTTTCGTAGAGGATTTTAAGCAAATCCCAGATATTGTATCACTTTACTGGTATGTACTTCATTTCAGTATGAGTCGCTAACAGATAAGGACATTAAAAAAAAAAGCACGATGCCATTATCACACCCAAACTACCAGTATTCCCATGATATCTAATATCTAATAGGCAGTCCATGTTTGATTTCTCCCATCGACTCAAAGATGAATTTTTCAGTTGATTGATTCAAGTTGGGGTGTACACAGGACCCCTGCCCCCCATGCACGCGATGGGCCTCTGAGCTCCGCGCTTCCCTCTTGACGGTTTTAACAGCCACTGATGGTTGCTGTCCAGCCCCACTGTTTCTTTAGGGGGTTACAAAATGGTGATTTTCTAACAATGTAATCACTTCACTCTTTACTAGCCAGGTTCTCCTATTAAGAAGAATCCTCCTCCTCCATTGACTGTGCGGTTACTTTGAGATGAAGTCTGCACAGGGAGGGCAGAGTAGATGCTGGAACTTACTTTTTACACACCCACTTTCAGAATAACGTGTGGGTGTCCTAGCAACCTCCCAAGGTCACCAGTAAGTTTGGGTATTTTGTCTGTTTGTTTGACTTAGTATTTATGAGCACACGAATTTTGTTTTGTTTTTTATATTTGATTGCTGTCATCTTTCTTTTTATTTTTTATTTTACTTTATTTACTTATGTATTTTTTGAGACAGAATCTCACTCTGTTGCCCAGGATAGAGTGCCGTGGCGTCAGCCTAGCTCACAGCAACCTCAAACTCCTGGGCTCAAGCGATCCTCCTGCCTCAGCCTCCCGAGTAGCTGGGACTACAGACGCAAACCACCACGCTCAGCTAACTTTTTTTTGTTTCATTTTTAGTTGACTGGCTAATTTTTTCTATTTTTTTTAGTAGAGACGGGGTCTCACTCTTGCTCAGGCTGGTCTCGAACTCCCGAGCTTAAGCAATCCTCCTGCCTCTGCCTCCCAGAGTGCTAGGATTACAGGCGTGAGCCACCGCGCCCGGCCATCTTTCTTTTTAAGATGTACGGATTGTCTGGTCTTTGGCAAGTCAGTGCGCCTGCAGGTCAGGTCCTGTGTGGTGTGGAAGTTACTCTGTGGTCTGATACTTTCCTCGTCTGCAGGCTCAGGGAGTCCTAGGCTCATCCTGTACATTTCCTGCCCTGAATCTGACACCAGTCATTTCTCCAAGGAGCCCTGCTTCCTTTTAGTGGAAAATGGTATTTAGAGACCAAATCTGTACGGGGAAGCATTTCACTTTAAATTAATTTGGAGCTCCAAATAGTAAATGAAATTGGCCATTTTTTAATTACCGAAATGACACTGTACTAAAATTAGTGGAAATACTTGTATTTTCTCAGGCTGATGAGAGTCGTGGGACCTGCCCTCCCTCACGTCTAGCTCTGGGCCAGTGATTTACATTTCTAGACTCAGGTTTTCTCGTTTGTAAGTGGGAACAGCAACACCTGCCTCCATGGGCTGTGATGAGAATGAAATAAGAGTTCACGAAAGATCTTCTTCTCATACATGTTCACCCAGGGGTTGTAGCAGAGACAGCTGTCATCTCTGAAACCCAGATGAGAGGCCCACCTGCCAGAACACCAGGGAAATTCCCCGGAGGATGGAGGTTTTACAAAGCATTGCCAGCCGAGGCCGGCACAAACCGTCTGACAGCGGACCGAGGGCTGGCCACGCGCACGTGCTGACGTGCACACACGCACGCGTGGGCGCACACACAGCAGCCCCGCACTGCAGACGGAGGGTGGTGAGGAGATAGCGCGTCAGGCTACTGGTGACAGCCGTTGCGGTAATCACACACCAGCACAGGGTCATCACACACCAGCACAGGGTCGCTACTGCTGCCCTGGGAACTGTGGGTTAGCAATGCTGGACACACGACTGCCTCGGGCCGTGAACGGAAAGGAAGAGCCGTCAGGCGTCCGGTGTCAGCTGGCTGCTCGGTTGTGATCTTACCTGTTGCTTCCTGAGCTGCCGCCGAACCTGGCGGGTCGGGTGACCTACAGCCACGCCGAGGAAACTCGGGGCTTCAGACACAAAATAAGCCAAATTATTGGCCTTTACCTAGAGCGCCCCCAGGTATGCCAAGGCGTGAGTCCCCGGAATATTGCCACGTGGAGAGCTACACAGAAAGCGACGTGGCCGTGAGGGAAGGCGTTTGGCCGTGAGAAAGAAACGTTTCTGGCTGCCGCGCCGGAGATTTGGGGCTGTTTGTTACGGATCGCTGTGGCGGCGGCAGCTCACTGATGCCTGGTGCTGCTGCGACAGTGCCTGGCACTCAGGGTGAATGAATGAGTAAATGCTGTTATTTTGAAAACAGATAGAGCACAGGTCCCAAACAGACTGCGCTTTCCCTGCTCGCACGCTGTTTCCCTGCGGAACAGTCTCTGATCGCATCGGCCGGGGGCGGCGGCGGGGCGATGGCGCAGGGCCACCCACCCGGGCAGCGGGCTCTGGGGACCGCGCGCTCCCCTGCAGCGCCCGCCCCCGCCCCGTCGGGCACCGCCGGTGCTCCGCGTCTGGTGCTGCCTCCTACCCGCACTGCTTTCCCTCCTGCCTCCAATGCGCGGGGCGGCGCGCAGGGAGGACCGCTTAGGAGCCAGGTCCCCATTGTCACTCCGGGAGCCTCCGGCCAGTCCCGCTCTCCCTGCCGGGCTGGCACTGCGAGCCCCGTGTTAAACAGGAGCACACGGGTGTGAAGGTCCCACACAGACCAGGTGTGTGCGCGCAGAGACTTATTTTGGGAGGTTGGCTCATGCGACTGTGGGAGCTGCCTACACCGGCAAGCTACACCTGCCCCTGGATTCAAGCATTGAGAACGCCCAGAGAGCTGGCTAACCCGGAGCCAGAGGACGCGCTTTGCAAAAGGCCCTTCCGGCGAGGAGGGGAGAGCCGGCGTGGATGGAATCCGAATCCTGCCCAGTTTTCTTAGCTACCGGCTCTATGGAGACACGAGGACCAGTTGATGGTGGTGGTTCGGGGAAACGTTTGTGTGGCAGCAAATGGTGTGGGGGTGAGGGAATTATTAATACATTTGGGACAGTGAAAGTAAAATGTTTTAATATTATAATTTTAACATTTTATGTTTTACGGTGTTTTAATTTTTGAATGTTTAAAATGAAAATTTATTTTTAAATGTTATAATTTTCATTTCATTTTATTTATGGCAGTATTTACCAAATAGAAATCAAACTTATTAATCTTTTCCTTTCCTCACTGAACATTTTTTAATAGACCTTATTTTTTAGGATAGTTTTGGGTTCACAGCAAGATTGAGTGGAAGGTACAGAGATTTCCCATCTACCTCCTGCCCTGACACACTCACAACCTCCCGCATGATCAACATCCACGTGAGAGTGGTGCATTTGCTACAGCTGAGGAACCCACACCGACTCACATTACCACCAGGAGCCCACAGTTCAGGGTTCCCTCCTGGTGTTGTACATTCTGTGGGTTTGGACAAATACATCGCAGCGTGTGTGCACCGTTGCTGTATTGTCCAGAGCAGTGTCACTGCCCCCAAAATCCTCTGTGCTCCACTTACTCATCCTTCCTCCCCGCCGCCGGCCAACCCCTGGCAAACACGGATCTTTGTTACTGTCTCCATAGTTTTCCTTTTCCAGAATATCATGGAGTTGCAATCAATCATACAGCATGCAGCCTTTTCAGATTGGCTTCTTTCACTTAGCAATATGCATTTAAGGTTCCTCCATGTCTTCTCATGGCTTGATAGCTCATTTCTTTTTAGCCCTGAATAGTATCCCGTCGTGTGGCTAGACCACAGTTTATCCATCCACCTACTGAAGGACAGCTTAGTTTGTTTCCAAGTTTTGGCAATTAGGAATAGAGATGCTATAAACATCGGTGTGCAGATTTTTGTGTGAATATAAGTTTTTAATTCCTTGGTTAAATACCAAGGAGCACAATTGCCAGATCGTGTGGTAAAAATATATTTAGTTTTGTACGAAACCGTCCAACTATCTTCCAAAGTGGCTGTGTCGTTGTGCATTCCCGCCAGCAATGAACGAGAGGTGCCGTTGCGCCACACCGCGTCAGCATTGAGTGCTGCCCGTGTTCTAGATCGTGGCCGTTTTCATAAATATGTAGTGGGATCTTACGGTTGTTTTAATTTGCATTTCCCTGATGACATATGATGTGGAGCATCTTTTGATATGCTTATTTGCCATCTGCGTGTCTTCTTTGGTGAAGGGTCTGTAACATCTGGGGGCCATTTTTAAATTGAGTTGTTTGACCTTTATGGAAAACAGTATGGAGATTTCTCAAAGAACTAAAGGTAGACCTACCATTCAATCCAGCAATCCCACTACTTGGTATCTACTCAACAGAAAAAAGGTCACTGCATCAAAAAGACACCTGTACTTGTATGTTTATTGCAGCACAATTCACAGTTGTAAAGATATGGAGTCAACCTAAGTGCCTATCAACTGGTGAGTGGATGAAGAAAATGTGTGTGGGGGGGTGTGTATGTCACTTGTAAGTACGCAGGGGCATACACAGTGACATAATAAACATTGGAGACTCAGAAAAGGGAAGCTGGGAGGGGGGTGAGGGATGAAAAATTACCTGTGGGGTACAATGTACACTATTCCGGTGATGGATACGCTAAAAGCTCAGACTTCGCCACTATACAATCATTCATGTAACAAAAAACCACGTGTACCCCCTAAGTCTATCCAAATAAAATAAATAAATAAATAAATTGGGCTGTGTGTTTCCCAAACTGTATACTTTTTATTTCCTTTCATTGTCCTATTGCATTGGCTAGGACGTCCCATACAGTGTCAAAAAGTTGTGGTGAGAGGGGACATCCTTGCCTTGTTCCTGACGTCAGGGAGAAAGCTGCTAGTTTCTCATCGTTAATCACAACAGTAAGTACGATGTCAGCTGAGGGCTTTTTGTAGATGACCTTTATCAAGTTGAGGAAGTTCCCCTCTATTACTAGTTTGATGAGCGTTTTTATTATGAATAACTGTTGGTACATTGTTACTTAAATTCACTTAGGATTTCTTTCTAGTAATTTTATGGTTTTACCTTTTTAGAAAATTGGCTTTATTTGCTTTGGTATAAATTACCTTAATTGTCTTTTTCCTTTGCTAACTAGAATTTGAAAGGATGTTCAATAATACAAAAAGGACAGAGAAACAAAAGAGAGAAAGACAAAGGGAGGGAGAGACAGAGGAGGAGAGGGAGGAGACGGGGAAAGCGAGCCTGAGGGCCAACAGCACCTGGTTGGAAGGAAGGTGCGAAGCAAACTGAAGAGCAGCACCAGGTGGGCATTTCCCGGGGAGCACCGTGACAGCAGAACGTGGTGCCAAGATTTGGGGTCCCAGGGTTGGAGGTTTAGCCACTGTGAGCAGCAGGAAGGGCGCTGGTGTGGGGTGGCGCCCTGGTCCTCCAGCTCCCGTGCCTGAGCCGGGAGCAGCCCTCCCCGGCTGGCTGAGACATGCAGACACCCGCTGAAAGAATGACCATCCTCCTTCCTGTGTCCTTCCCCAGGCACCTGTCCTGAGGCAGATCCACCCTAGACATGGGTGACAAGGGCCTTGTGGGGCCTGATGAAGGGCAGGTTGGGCACTGCGGGGACCGGGGTCCTGGGAACAGATTGGGTTAGATTATCAGTCACCGGAACGGGGAGGAAGGCAAGCCCCCCCGAACACTCCCTCGTCTCTTCCAGCCTAGTCCTGCTCTGTCTTCTCGGATGGCCTCCAGAGCCCCTCTTCCTACAGGGAGGGAGGCTCTAGCAGCTGGACAGGGCCTTCCACCCCACCCATTCCAAACCCTAGTAGCCTTTATGGCCACCTCCAGGGCACTCACCCTCCTCGGCCCTCCCCCACCACCCAAGGTCACATGGTCCTTTCAGGACCCTCCTCTTAACAATGGCATCCTTCCCCTTCTAGCCCAGCACGCCCTTACTCCCCCTGACATGCTTATTCCTCCTTGTTTATTCGCTTGTTGTCCCTGTTGCCACCCAGAACAGAGGCTCTGCACAGCCAGTCTCTGTCTTTCCTGTTGCTGCTCCATCCCCAGCACCTACGGCAGTGCCTTGCTCTTAGAGCTGGCATAGCATTTGTTGACCGAATAAACAAATGTGATGCCCTCTATTTGTCAATTAATTGTCTGCCTTGTATGAATATTTAAAATTATATTTTTTTTCTTTATCAGATTGCACAATTTAAGGGTAGGAATCCTATCTCACATGAGCTATGTTTATTCATGTATTCGTACATTCAACAAGTGTTTATTGAGTGGCTACTATGTGCTTGCTGGGCACTGTGCAAGACATAAAGGATACAGACAGATTTGATTCCTATTCTTGAGAAATTTTCAGCTCAGTCATGAATGCGGACAGCTAAATAGGGAATAAAAGCTAAATGGAGTGCTTATTTTACTAGGGGATTCCTGGTAAATGACTGGGAGATTCCCATGTTAATTTTGTAGATTAACATAGTGCCTGACATCCAATTGTTTCTGAGTCAAAAAGTTCTTCAGCGTAAGCTCTGATATTGATGTCATGTTCCTACTGAGAGATTACAGAGAAATTAATTTCATGCTTGTTTTCACAACTGTTCCCACTTCAACCTCAAAATTAAAATGGAAGTACAAAACGTTATTCTAGTGACACACTTAAACTGAGCTAGTACAAATCTTAAATCAGCTTAGGTGGTAATACGATTGGGGCACCTGTTGTCTCGGGGAGACTCTGCTTTGCGCTGACTGTGGGGAGCAAGCACGTGTTCCGGCTTGCTCGCGACGGCTCTGTCCGCAGCGAAGAGGGCGGCTGTCCCTGAACTCCAGCCCAGTTCAACGGCTCTCTCCTCTTCTCTCCCTGGAATCTCTTGATCGAGGGTTTGAAACCTCGAGTGAGGAGCTCCCCATCTGGCCGTTGCGAGTGGGCCACAGAGCCTCCCTTTGTGGCGGCTCAGCTGTCGGCCTCCCTCCTCCACCGCCCGGCCTCTAGCAGCACATCTGCGGGTGACAATGAGGCTCGTTTCCCTGTTTGGCTCCGTCATGGGCTGCATCACGGGGACTGAATGCAGGCCCAAAGGATCGTGAACAGGGGCCTGTTCAACAGCAAACACCGAAAACAAAACAAAGGCGGTTTGTCTTTGCTCTTTCCGGGTCACTCCTGTGCCCGCCTTCCTGAAAGCCCTCCAGTTGTGTGCCCTGTTGTCCTCCACCTTCGAGGGCTTCTCTGGAGGGAGACGGTGGCGGGTCTGTCGCCCCATTGAGCTTTGTCCAACTGCCCCGATGTGGGACAGCTTGGTTCAGGGAGGCTGAGTGGCAGGGGAGGCTGAGAGGAGTCCCAGTCGGGCGGTGGTCCCTGCCTCCTGCTGTCGGAGGGGTCAAGTGTCATTGGGGAGACTATGGGAGGGTGGTGGAGAGTCCAGGGTGGGAGAGAGGAGAGGCAAACTCCTCTCCCAGGGGGCTCCTTCCAGAGCACTCCCACCGTGTGGGCAGCTCTCTGCATACTCTCTCCCATTCCCACTCACGGTGCTCCGGAGGGTCTTCCTCGGAGCCTGTCTGTCCCAGAGTTGGTCCCTATTCACCTGTGGGCCTCAGGAGCTCCCAAAGCTCGAGCTGTGAGTCTAGAGCATGTCGTTTAACCAGACGACTCCGTCTGTCTCTGTGTTCACGGGACGCACACAGAAGGGCCTGCAAAAGCCAGGTGTTTGCTCAGATAGAGGCCCCACAAACAGGCATGTGTGCACTGCACTTTCTTTTCTAAATGCACAATGATACGACTTATTTTCTATTAATACACTGACCAACTCCTCCCTGTTTTCCAGGAACTTTCCTGACTGTAAAGCTGAAGTCCCACATCTTGGGAAACTCCTCAGTCTCAGCAGACCGGGATGGTTGGTCACTGTGCCCATCAAGGAAATTGTAAAATTTCCATGTGTTCTCTGAGGGTAGGAGGGCGAGGCCTGTGTTTTGCTGGTATTCCTATCCCCTGGATGGAGCAGCCAGCCTCACACACATTAAATAGGTGTTCGACATCGCCTTAAGAGATTTTCCCCTTCACTAGCGGAGATGGAGTGTGCCGGCCGTCTGCACACTTTTAGTGGTCACTCTGAAATGAAAACCTTGCATTTGGTACTTAGCTGCGCTGCAGGTATAATCAGAGGCTGGAGGACAGAGACTTTTCTTGCATAAAAGAATCTGACCTCTGCCTGCAGCTCTAGAGCCGAAGTCCCCAGGCTCAGAGCCTCCGCTGCTTGCTGCCAGGCACTCTGCATGGGTAGGAGCCGGTCAGTGCCTTGATTTCCTCATTTCTTTAACAGTGTCAATCTCTACCTCTTACAATGCTGGGAGGATTAAATGCTAACATATACAAGGCACTTGCATAGTGCCTGATGCATACATGGTGAGCACCTAGTCAACATTACCTGTATCATTGTTGTTATTATTAACCAACTAGGATTTTCATAAATGGTTCTTGTATTTTCTAATAACGTTTAGAAATTAAATTACCAGGCAGGGGATGGGAAACACAGCCCGTTAAAGACTGGGAGACATGACACTTGAAAGTACCCTAATATTTATATCAAAGAGTCAGTAAATGAATCAATAAACTCCAAGGAGGAGAACAGTGACTTCAATTCAGTTATAATATTTCATAAAGAACCATCTTGATGGGCTGGAAGAGGGAAGGATTAAACAGAACGATCCCTTCAGTCTCTGCACTTTATAGGCTTTTCCGACATTATGAGATGTATATGTCTCAGGGAAATAATTTTATATAGTTTAAAGGCTAATCAGTGAATTTTCCTAATTCATGGAATGCAAGGCCAAAGAAGAGAGGCAGACCATCCTCAGTCTGTTTCAGGAGACATCTGTGGGGGAGCATTTATTATTCATAAGTGTTCTTGTTCTATGAAAACAAGAAATATTTGAGGATCAAATAGGGTCTTTCAGGAATAGGGACTACCGGGCATGACTTGCTAATGGCAGTCAGTAAGAGCTGGTGAAATGGGAGCGTGATCCTTTGATTTTTAAGGGGCTACAATTTTGCCTCATTTCAAACACCGCATTTGGCTAAGGAGAATCAGTTCCTTTTCCAAGCTTTAAAAAAATCACATAAAGATGTTGTGTGGCTTACGTATCACCCATTGAAAAACAGCACACATATGCCACAAAGTCACAATTATCTATTCCAGGATTAGACACAGGGCTGCATCAAGAACAGATTAAATGGTCTGACTTTATTAGTTTAATTAGGGAGTCCCAAATTAGACTTTTGCAGCTAAATTCTTCGGCTGATCAGGATGAGCAGCTGTTGCCCAGACAGGGGTCTCAAAGGTAGAGCTCCCAACGCCTGTCCCTCCCCTGCTGACCTCAGCGGGGAACCCTAGGGGGCCACGCCCTGCAGTCTGGGCTTGGGGCGGCCCAAAGAGCCACTTCAAACATGATTTCCAGGAGAGACCCCCACTGACCTTTCCTGTTATTACTCACAGGCATGTTAAGCTCTGCAGCAGGACGGGCTGGGCTGCATCGATTGTCGGGCCCAGTGCAAAATAAAAATGCAGGGCTCCTTGTTCGAAAACTATCAGGAATTTCAAACCTCGCCCACAGGGCATCACCCAGCACGGGCCCTGTCCGCTGATGTCGCACACCAGGAAGCCGGCCCTGCTTTGCAGTCTGCGCGGTAGTTACCATCTAAGCTGTGGTTATTTCTGTCTGTCTCTCCTCCTCTTAGGTTCTACCGCACTCTTCCCCACGGAAAGCCACGGCTGAGCGAGAGTAACTGCATTCTGCACACAGTGCACACGTGGTCGGATCAGTAACGGTAAGGGCCTTTTTAGTTACCTTGATGTACACAAATATGCCATGACATATTCCCTAGAGGTGGCTATTCCTGAAAGGAAATTCACTATCACCAGCCTGGGATTCAAATATCATCGACTGCGTTTGAGATACTCAGCCAGGAAGACAAGAATACTATTTATAGAGTTCTGGAAGACTCAAAATGCAGAACTGTGGTCTGATTTGAAAAAATAAAACTTGAAGATTAACAAGCTCATAGGCCTAATTCTATGGACAGAAATTTTCTCAAAGATCTTTCTCAGCAACGTAAAGTCTGTTACTTAGGCATCATAGTGTCCAGTGAAGGAGAGACAGAAAACCCAGACAAGCAAGCCAAGGGTCATTTGGAACATTAGTAAGCCAGGTACAACATCAGGGTGGCTTCAAGTTCCAAACAAGTTAGAGGTCTACAGAGCAGAGCTGTCCACCAACCCCCTGCTGACTTCCCTGCCTAACCCTCTTGCTCTGTAACTGGGCAGGTTTTCTCCAAGATGAGTCCTTGGTTCCTTCTCCTTCCTTCTATGTCCTCCACTATTCTCTCTTGGCAATTCCATGCACTCCCATTGCTTTACCTGCTGTCTCCCAGCAGGCAAGCTCGGAGACGAATCCCAGCCCTGGTCCTCCTGAGCGTTAGCGGTGCATCTCCACCTGCCTGGCAGGTACCTCCTGTGCTAGATGCACCTGAAATTCAATTAGCAGCAAACAGCAACTCTCCTAGTCATTAACCTTCAGCACCCTTTGGTTCCCTCTTCTTTCTTCCCCTTGCTCTTCACCAGACATTGACTACATGGCTTTACACCTGCAATGTTTCTAGAATCTTCCTGTCTAGCGCCAGACAGGCAACTGATCTCCACGTCCGTGTTCCAGTTTGCCTTTGATCCATCTGCACACAGACATCGGTAATCACTCTTCAACTCCAATACTCGCCTGCTCCAAAATCTTCAATAGTGCCCTCTGCCCACTGAATAAACCCTTTATTTTAGCATTATAGGCTTCATTAAATTAATCTTAATCTATCTTCAAATGTTCCCTTCCAGTAATGACTCCTTGGTGTGACTCTTGCCCCCAGCCCAATCACCAGTCACACCTTTGGAGCACACTGTGTGCTCTCCCATCCCCACCCTACTCCTGTCCTGTCCTGTCCCCTGGGCCTCTGCTGTGCCAGGAAGGCTTCCCGTCCACACTCACTCACTAAGAACCTGCTCATCCTTTAAGATTCAGTGTTCAACGCAGCAAAGCCTGCCCCAGGGAGGCACCCTCGGGTCATCCCAACCAGTGATCATTGTCCCCATGGGAGGGTCTGAATCCCTCCCTGTTACCTTTCAAATGGCACTTGTCCCACCCTGTCACAGGCAAAATTTTCCATTCTAGACTTTGTAAGCTACTTAAGGAAAGGACTTGTGTCTTATTTTGCTTTACTGAGCTTTGAATATTAGTATTAGATGTAGAAGTAGCTATCATAGATGTCACATCCGGCTTTACAAGTGGCTCTATCAACTTCGTATTTAACGTTAACTTAGGCAGGATCGTCACTAACAAAGAAGTCTGATAACTCAGTCCCTTAGTACATGTCACCACCTGTCACCGTCTCTGCTGCCGACACCTTAGTCCAAACTCCCGCTAACCCTCCTTGGATCACTGAAATACCCTCCTAACTAGCCTCCCCATGTCTGTCTTATCCCCCAAATCCCATCTCCACATGGCAGCCATGTGACATTCTTAAACTGTAAGTCAGTTCTCATCAGCCCCTGTTTAGAACTTTCTAGAATTTCCATAGAGGAAGGGCTCAGAAGTCCTAACCTGGTAGGAAAGGAAGACTGGAAAAATTGTTATGATGCTGTATTTGCATGCCAAGAACACTGTTTTTTAGAAAGCGGGGTTAAGTTTGTGTTGCTTTGAGATTGCTGAGGAAGAAGCTGGAGTATTCCCCAGACCACCTGGCTGCGGGTACCTGGCTCCCGACTGGAGTGTGTTCACCTGGAAGGAATCAGAAAGGAGGTGGAGACCGCTGCACAGCTGGGTCCTGTGTTGGTTTGGAATCCACCAGACAGTGGCTTCCCTCTCTCTCCATCCCTCCCTCTCTTTCCTTGGTGTTGATTCCCTGCAAACCCTCAGATCCTCTGTCCCCAAGGCCTTTCTCCCCAAGGGCTCAGTGGAGCCTTGGTCCCTTTCTTTCAGAAGAACTTTCCTCAGCCTCTGTAAGGACAGAGAATTGCCTCCTGGCTTCCTTGGGCTTTTGCGAGCAGAGAATGGGGAGAAACAGAAACACGTGCTGGGTGTCTGTTGACTCCAGCTATCTGTGTATGAGATGAGGGGACCCGAGGGGTTGGACTCAGTGTGAATGCAACGCTTCACACGTGAATGAGAGCAATTCCATTCAGTTGGAATGACAGAACAATATCGTTTTCACCGTGCTAGAAGGAATTCTCAGCATACAGAGAACTGACCTCTTGCAGCGATTTGAAGAGATGAAAGAACAGTGTCTGTGCACACCACCTACAAGAAATCTCTTGCACAGTGTTAACAGGGGACTCCTCTAGTGCTCCGTGTCATTGCAGGAAGGGAAGACAGAAGCTTACTCAAGTGCAGCCCACCTACAAGCTGGCTGTCTGTCCTAAGACAAGCTGTGAATGGCTGTTGTGCTTCCGAGGCATCCGAAGCAGTCAGATTTGTGCATGACTCCACGGTATGTCTGTGAAAATTCAGGGGAATCGCTTCAGACTGAAATATGAGCACCCTTCCCCATCCTCATGCATTCAGGCCTGTCGGCTGCAGACGGGCATGTTGCGTACACCCGCGTGATGCTTTTGGGTTAGTCAGTGGCTACCTGTTTAACAGAGGTAGCAAAGACAAGCGCTTTCCCTGGCTAGCTCCCTTAGTTTGCTAGGCTGAGGAAAGAAGGGAACCCATCTGTACGGCGCAGCACCCCTCGCAGTGCAAGCTCACGCTGCAGGTGAGTCGCTGACTGAGCGCTGCGCCCCTAAACCTGCAGGTGCGCCCTGCGCACGCATGCGCAAGCCAGAGGGGTCTCGCCCACCCCCCGGCGCCTTCTGTGCCCTTCCAGAAATCCTGCTGGTGTCTCAGAGGCAGCCTGGCAACAGGATGAGGAGAAGTCAGAAAACAAGATCTGCCTTTTAAGAACATTTGAAGCGTCAAGCTTCCGCTTCGAGGCGGGTGGTTACCAGTGCGAGGCAGAGATGACCTATTGCAAGTGCTGTCCGCACCCGGAGAACGAGGGAAACCGCGTTTCCCTTTCCCACCCTGGCTGCTCCCTGCTTCTTGATGTTTTTTTTTTTTTTTTTTTTTCCAAATGGTAATACCACTGTCCAGGTACCTAGGCTCCAGACATTTGCATCATGTCTGGACACTTGGTGAAAACAGCAATGCACACACAGGGGAACAGAAACCCCCCTCCCCCCCCCCCGGCGGCCTATCCCCAGCGCAGGCCACTGCTGCCCGCGGGTAAAACCTCCACTGATGCGTATTGTTTTGCCCGGTTGATACTATGTTGGGTATAGTTTTAAGATTGCCTCTTGCTTTCTTCCTGCTTAGCTTGTGTTATCATAAGCATTTTCCCATGTCACGAAAAATTCTTCGTACAATAATGTCAGGGGGAAATGTATATTATTAGCAACTGATACAAGAGTTCCTTTTAGGGAAAAACTTGCCTTTTTTGCGAACAAAGCTCTGGGGAGAAGTGGAGGGGGGGACGGGGGTGGGGAACAACTTGCCAGTCGCTCCGGGGAGTGGAAGGAGTGCACGTGAGTGAGGGATGGGCGGACAGCCCGACCCTGTGGGGCCCCGACCGCAGTCAGTCACCAAGGTGATGACATGCTTGAGGGACACAGAGGCTGAATTGAGGCCGCCCCGGGCAGAGCATACCCCGGCAGAAAGTACCTGTAAGGAAGCTCTGGGTGATCTACAGTATTAATGGGGAGGATTTGCATTTTCATAAATTGTGGAATGGAGAATGAGGGCATGCTAATCAGACATCTGAGAGACCACGAGAAGGGCCTCTCGTGCCCCTCGGCTGGTATCAGGTTGATGCTCACAGTCTTTTGACGGTTGCTCCGTGTTCCACTAAACAGCGGTGTCATTTAAATAACACTTTGAACCACTTTGTGTTTGGATTATTTACTTGAAATCTCGGGGTCAAATGGCACAAGCATGTGAAAGGAATTTGCTACATTATCAATTGGTCTTCTTCAAGAATGTCTGTGAATTTCTAGACCTGAATTTCTGTGAGAGCCATGTCCTTACGTCCTCACCAGCACCTGCCTGCTATTTAGGCTCTACTCTGTATGGCACTGCCTCCAGGAAGCCCTTTGTGATCTGCCCACGTAAAAAGAATCTGTCTTATAAACACTCTAGTGTCTCACTTTTGTTCGTCCCCCTCCACCCACCAAGGCGGATTATATTAATATCGTGTTTTATCGTACCACTGTTAGCGAGTATACCTCCTCCTTCAGCTGTGCCGTGGGCAGCTTGTAGGTAGACTCTGCACCTTCTTAGGCTTGCTGTACAACAGTTAGGGAAGGGAACAGAAGCCCATGTTTCTTGAAAAGAGTGGGCAGCCCATGCTGCTCTGATTTGATGTGTCCTGACCCAGATTTGTAAAAGCATTAGGCTCTAAGAGATGTTGTGACCAGGTGACTCCACCACTGAAGTTATCTCTGGAGAACTTTGGAGAACAAAGGGCTGCCAACAGGTGAACAGCGTTGAGGCAGGAGGTGCATGCGGTGGGGTGCGATCCCAGCATGGGGGGCAAGAGGAATGACTTGGGAAGGGGATGCTTGATCCCCAGCAGTCAACAGGGGCTCAGTAAGAACATTCGGAGTGACTTAATTTCTTTTGCTGCTGGGATCCTGCAGTGGCACCCAGGGAAATGCAGGGAGCAGGAAAGAGTGTCTAGAACCTGAGGTCGGTACTGGTGATGGTTCTTGGGACGCGTCTGAGACAAGGTGTGAAGATGTGGGCTGGATGCACAGACTGGCCGGTGAATCCAGTACTGTCTGAACAACTCTGCTCTGTCAGTTTCTGGACTGTTTGAGAGCTGGGTGGGCTGTGAATGAAGTGGAGGGTGAAATCCCGGAAAAAGAGTGCTAGGCCAAATGTCATAAAGTGGAATTTTCCTTGGGTCCCTCAAAACAATTGCACAAGTACAGGGTCATGGGCATCAGAGTTTCAGGTGACAGAATTTCTAGATGATCGTCCAAAATTCCTGTTGATTCAATCTCTGTATCTAGAAGACAGGAGATGATGGGCCTTCTGTTCTGCACCAGCGCAGGCACACCCTGGAGTTTGACATTCAGTTCTGGGGGACATCAGAGGAGAAGGACAGTTGAAGGAGGAAGAAGGCTAACCTGGAAAGCAGAAGACTCAGAGATACTTGAGAGTTAGTTTCAAAAACCTGGAGAGGTGTCATTTGCAAACGTGCATGAGTTTATTTTCTGGAGAGGCAGCATGGTGGTGTAGTTTCTGGTAAATGGCGTTTCTACACATGGCTATAATAATATCTCCCATCACACATGCTCTTTTTGTTCTCCAATAAAGAGGTGGAGTTTAGTTATCCTCCCCTTGAATCTAGGCTGGCCCTGTGACTTATTAATATTTCGACCAATAGAATTTGGTGAACATGATGTATAACTTCCGAGGCTGGGTCTTTACAGACATGCAGCACTCCCCTTTGCTGATTGGAATGCTTGCTTTTGGGATCCAGCTGTCATGAAAAGAAGCTCAAACTAGTCCTTTGGCCAGAGCCCCATGGACTTCCCAGCTGTCCTTGCTGTGGTTCAGATATGTGAGTGAGGCCATGCTGGCCCTCCCACCTGTAGCTGCTCTCACATTGCAGCCCATGAGAGACGTTACTTGATAGCATGTGGAAGAGAAAATCTGCTCAGCCGAGCCCTGCCAAAATATCTGACCCACAGAATTATGAGCAACACAGTAGTCATGGTTTTAGGCCACCGAGTTTCGGAGCAGTATGTTAGCAGTAGATCATCTAACCAGCGACTGAGAAGGCCCACCGTGGAGCCAGACTGCTCTGCCATTTACCTGCTATTTGATCTCAAGCGAGTCATTTACTTTCTTTGTGCTGGTTTCCTGATCTGCAAAACTCACGTGAACACTGTGGAAATTAAGTGATTGCATTCATGCAAATCACCTGGAACAACTCCTGGCCCATGAAAACTAATTAATACACAGGTAGAACTAGGACTAAGGGAGAGAAGCTGTGAAGATATATTTTTTAAAAATTAGCTCTATTAAAAGATGTCTCCAGTGGACTTATTGTCAGACACGGAGAAAGCTGCCTCTTTGAAGTGAGGGCCCCCTCCTGGAAGCACTTCCATTATGAATGGGGGGCTGCTTGTAGAATTTGGGGACCGATGACCCTGCCAAGCTTGAGATTCTATGTTTCTGTGGTGCTGGGACCCTGCCTTTCATGGAGTAGGTGCTCAGTGAGCTCTTTGACTTAAGTTAGACATAATATATAAAAAAAACAAGTACTCACCCAGCTAAATCATTACACTCTCAAGATTACCCAATGTATTTTATTTGGCATAATGTTTTCTCATCAGCCATTAATGTTCCTGAACACATCCTTATGAGGCCCTGAATGCATCCTCTATCTATCGGATAAAAGACTTGAAGTAGAACCAAGTGGCTTATTAATTATTGAGCAGACTGCTTATAGCACTTTCCTGCCTGGGAAGTCAAGGTTGGAACACGAGGCAAAGCCACTCAGCCTGCTTGCCCAGCAAGGGCACACAAAGACTGTCCCAGCCTGTCCTAACGCAGGGGTGAAAAGGCATAAAACACAGGTCTGTCTCTCTCCTCTGCAGCCTCTGAGAACACTTACAAAGAAGCTGCTCTGATGCAGCCCCTGAATGGCAGAGGGTCAGGGGAGGAGAGGAGGGGAGTGCCTGCTTCTTCAATAGTTAACAAAGGGAAAGGAAGTCTGGAATTGAAACCTTCCTGTCTGTGATGGTCTCATAAAATGTCCCCAGACCTGTTCCCAAGGGCCCTGGGAGATAACAACCCTAAAGTCATTTGTAATTCGGCGGAACATTTCTTACAGGGACAATCTAGGGCAGAGCGGGAGATAGGGACAGAGATTCAGAAGGGCAGAGCTTCTGGGCCAGACAGGGGCAGGGCCCCCGCCTGCTTCCTGCGCTATTCAGTTTCTCCACGCATGGGCATCAGAGACACTGATCTTCAGGCTCTAAATGAGAGCAGACTGACCCAAGAAACAGGGACAGGTGGTCACTTTGCTACTCACTCTGAAACCCCACATGGGGTATTTTAATAGTGTTCTCCATCTGTCCAACCTCAGGGGTTAATCCCTTCCTAATCTGAGCTGTAATAATTGGATAATCAGACAAGACACTCCAAAAAGCCCAGGCCATAGTTTTGCTGTTCTTTTTGGCTAGACTTTTCTTTTATTAGAGCAAGTATAGCTGACCTAGAAATTTCCTGTTTGTGCTCCAGTCTTCCGCTAAACAAAAGCAGACACTCCTAAGAAGTGTGCATATTTAGAAAGCACAGCCCTGCTTCTTGGGGGTAATTTCAGTCACTGCTCACTGAACATACAGGCATAAGAGCTGCTAGGAGCAGATCACGTGATCCTGCTCTTTGCTACAAACTAAAAGAAAGAAAGAAAGGGAAAAAAGCTCCATAGTTAGCTTGGGCTAATGAGCTCACTGGTGTGAGTCCAGGAAACATCCGAGAATGAATGCATCTGCTGAGGTTTCGGTCTTTTGAACAAAGTAAACTTGCTGTGGTGGCTGGCCAATGAAACATAAATGAAAGCCACGTGAAACTGGATAAGGGACTTAACCTAAAGCCCACGAAGAAAACCTGGTAGGTGGTTAGGCTCGGGGACAGAAGCAAGCCTGACTGTTTGAGGATTAACCCATCATGGTGGAAAACATACATTTTTTTATTTTTATTTTTTAATCAAAGGAGAAAAAACCAACACCCAGGCTGCTGAGGCTTGATCACACTGGCCTAGAACCTGGGGTGGAGCAAAGGCGTTGCCAGCCTAACGAGCGGGACAGCTTCACGTTGAACCAAGTCTCCTGTCACCATCCAGGGCAGGCATCATGGTGTGTTCATGGCAGCACCCAGCATGCAGCAGGCACTCAATTAATACGTATCAAATTGAATGGACAGCATAGAAGCCCTTCCTAAGGTGCTCTGGAGATGGCAATCACCATAGTGAGGTATTTAGTTTAGTCTGTTTCAAACGCTTCCTAGAAATATTTGCTTTAACCAAAAACATCCTCTCCGGAGGAGAAGGCTAAAGGGTATGAAGAGAGCGGGGAGTGGGTGACAGAGATGGGTACACCGAGGTTTGAGATCTACTACACCATCCTGTGGGAGGAGGAAGCCTGAAGGAAAATGAGCCCCCGGGAGATGGAATCCTTCCTCTCCCAGCGTAGCGGTTGAGTAGGTTGATTGTGACACATTCTGCCAGCTGTCTGCTCTAAACTGTTCTCTCTTCTGTAGTAATAGCAGCATGGCCAGGCACATGGCTAGACCATATTTCCCATTCTCTCTCTCTCGTAGCCAGATGTGGCATGTGACTAGTTGTTACCAACAGAACATGAGAGGAAGTGATTGGCACCATGTCCGAGTCAAAGCTTTCAAGAAATGGGCATGTGTCTTCCAGATCTCCTTCCCCTCTGCTAGCCAGATGCAGATGGCAACAAGACCCCGGGAGATGGGGGTCACAGAAGAGTGACGCCTGGGACCCCAGATGATCATAAGGAAGGGACCTACCCCCTAACTTCAATACCTGCCTAGGACTTGCAGGGGAGTGCTGTGGTGTAAATGTTTGTGTCTCCCCCAAATTTGTATGTTGAAATCCTCACCTCCAAGGTGATGGTATCAGGAGGCGGCATTTTGGGGAGGTGATTAAGTCATGAAGGTGGAGTCCTCCTGAATGGGATTGGTGCCCTTATAAAAATAAGGCCGAGGGAGCTCATTCCCCTTCCACCATGGGAAGACGCAAGGAGAAGGCACCACCTGTGAACCATAAAGCAAACCCTCACCAGACAACTAACCTGTTGGTGCCTTGACCTCGACTTGTCAGCCTCCAAAATGGTGAGAAACAAACTTCTATTCTTTATAAGACAGTCAGTCTATGGTGTGTGGTTATGGCAGTCTCAATGGACTATAACAGTGAGTAAGAAGTAGACGTCTGTTGGGTCGACTCATTATATTTTGGGGTCTATTTGTTACACGAGCTAGCACAATCCTAAGTAACACATTAGACACCAAGGGAAGCCACCACCCACCCATGGGACTCTAAAGGAGGCAAGAGATCATGGCCCTAGAAGCTGAGTCGTCAGCCTGTGATGGAGATGCCTGAGCCACTCAGCGGCAGCTTTGCTGGTTGGCCGCTGTGCCTGTCCCAGGGGTGAGGAACTACACTTCTCACCCTCCTCAAAACCCTCTTCCCCTAAGAGTCAGAGTCAACTTGTGGGAAATGGGCCCTGGGGCACCATGGTGATTGGCACTGTATAGAAAATGGCCTGATCATTGGTGACATATCATGGGAATGTTCTGGGCCTCTGAGAGACACAGAAGATCCACAGACCCCTCCATTGTGTGGAGGATGCATAGGAATTCATTAGTGGCACAGATAGGGCAGCAGTATCCCAGGTGACAGCTGCTCAAAAAAGCAGGAGGACAATGGCATATTCAGGGAGTATGTTCTGAATTGTTGGAGCAGAGACCATGAGAGCAAGAATGTTTGTGTGTTGTGTGTGGCGGAGGTTAGGGATAGGGCAGGGCTAGGAAGTTAGGCTGGGATAGGTTGTCAAAAATGCAGGGGAAAAAAGATAAGACTCAGCCTTTGAACTTCACAATACACATTTGAAGCTCAGGGAAATATATTTAGGGTAAAAAAAGTCTTTTTGTTGGCAAAAGCTAAGGTCATTTGACATTTAAGAGCCAAGATCTTGACCTAAGCAATATGTTTAAACAAATATGTAATTGATCTGAATGTGGTTTTCTCTGCTGTCCAGAGGAGTTAAGACCCTGAGACTTTGAATGGGAGAAAAGAAGTTGTAGAGGAAGAAAGTGGAGCACAAGTCACTGGTTGGCCTTGGAGACCCAGATTGTCCCCCCCTTTCTTACTTATAGTTCAAAGAATAACTGCAGAATGTGCAGGGAATGCAGTCTGAGACAAGGAGGAACTGGCTGGACCAGCCCCAGCTCTGTTCCCATCTCTCCTGCAACAGGATGTCTGCAAAGCTCTGGTCCAGCGAGTCCTGTTGCTCCGGGGTATGAAACCCAGGGCAGAGTGCATTTTCAGGGACAGGCAGCTGTGGTGTGATGTAGGGCACAAGCAAATGAGACTCCGCCTGCCCTGGGCAGCTATCCTGAGCCTTGGGGCCTGGCTTGTTATGAATCCTAGGCTTCTATTGTCCCTCATTGCCTATCTGTGAGGAATAAAGTTGCTTCACTTAACTTATGTGTAAGTGTTCTGCCTCACTGCACTCATGCAGGTGGATCGACACTGGTGCCTGGTCATTGGTGACATGGTCAGAATCCTCCCCTGGGATTGATACTGTGCACAGTGAACTTGCTTCACAGAAAGGACGTGAGAAGCTGCTGAGTGTCTTTCGGAAGGCGCTCTGCTCCCTGCACCCTCCACTTAGGTTAGCTCCAAAGGAGTGGGGGTGAGACACCCCTTCCCCATGAGCTTGGGGGCCTGAGAGTAGAGAGGACCATGCTCCTGTCTGGAACCCTCTGCATGTCCCCAGCACCATCATGGCAGGGGCAATGGAGGTGATCTTATGATAAGTGGCAAGGGGAGACCCATAGTGGCGTGAGAAACCAAGAGAACTCCTGACTCTCTTTGGTGAAAGGGGAGGTAGCTGGGAAAGGGGACCCGTGATCCAGAAGCGTGTCAGGGTGGCGATGAGGGGATGCCAAGGCCGAAAGCAGCTTGCTCATATGGCTGGAGATGGGGAATGCGGACCCCGAGCAGAAAGCCTGCCTCAGAGGCACAGGCAGCTCCTGCGTACTGTGTACGCTGCGTACTGCTGAGCGGGCTGGACAGTACAATGCTGGCTCCATGTCAAGAGGCAGATGCAGAGTAGAGTTTCTTTAAGATGAGCAAAAGTGCATCCACGGGGCAGGTGCTTGGGCTTTGGATGTTCCCCTGTGGTGCAGACTGTTTCTGCAGCCCCTGCAGCCTCGCAGTCTCCAATCCATGAGCCTAGTCCTCTGGCTGACAACTGTGGGCCGTGTCTTGGACTCTGGTTCTCCTTTGTGTCCCGCTAGGATGATTCCTGCAGCTAGTTTGGCCGCTTTCTAACACTGCATCTATCCGCGCCCAAGGCCCTGGCATCCTGTCCACGCACCCTCTGCCATCTGACCTCATTCTGCTGTTTTTGGCTTCACTGCATTTACCTTGTTGCTGACAGCTAAAGAGACCCCGCGTTCTTTGCACTGTGAGATGGAATGTTTTCCAAGCACGTTTCTAGCTAAATGGCAGAGCTGGTGAAAGGGGGATTGCTGGGAGGAGCAGACCAGTGGTTATGGTGGGACATCTGTCTCCAGCCACTCTGGCTTCTGTGCAGGGAAAAGAACAGTAAGAGCTACCAACAGGGTTTCCCTTGTTCCACTCTTTCCACCTCGTGGGAACTCTGATACCTCTCTTAGGTTCCTCTTGGATATTCCTGAGAAACCCCACAGGCTCACATGTATATACCAAGATCTACTCTTGGTCAACTCCAGCTTTTTTCTTGCTTACTCTGGCTGGCCGTAGTATTGTCCTCCACTCATGGCAACCCTAGAAGCGTCATCCATGGCCCTGAACTCTGCCAAGGGCCCACCTCTGCTGGAGCAGCCCTTGTTCAGTTTAAACATACCCATGCCTGAGTCCAGGGACCATAGTGTCTGTGATAAGGGCACTAATGACAAGTTGCAGGACTGAAGGTCAGGTGGATGCTCTCACCATTGCTGGCGATAATGTTTGTTGGGGGTTGAATTGTGTCCTCCCCAAGATATGTTGAAGGGCTAATCCCTAGTCCCTGTGAGTGTGACCTTATTTGGAAGTAAGGTCTTCAAAAATGCAAGTAAGATGTAAGTCAGGATGAGGCTGTACTGGAGTAGGGTGAGCCCTTAATCCAATATGACCCGTGGCATTCTAGGAAGAGAAGAAACACAGGCAGGCACTGGGGAGAAAACCATGTGAAGACTGAGGCAGAGATTGGAAAGGTGTGTCTTGAAGCCAGGGGATGCCAAGGAATGTGACCAGAAGCTAGGGGAGAGACACAGAGACTGCTCAAATGCCAGCACTGTCCGCTGCCGCAGGCCCACCAGCATTTCAGGGAAGTGGTCATTTTGCTTTTACTTGCTCTTTGGTTGCATGCCCTTGCCTTAGAATCCAGGTACAAATCCCCAGGGCTGCCTCCAGGCGGCCTCTTATCACTCCCTGAGCTTTTCTGTGCCAACGTGGGATTCTCTCTCCTCCTGAGATGAGTTCTTTCCCCCAGAGCCTCAGCTGAGCACCAGGGTTAATGTGGAAAATCACGAGTTGTGTTGGGCATTTATGCTTGCATGTTAGCAATTAGAAATGAGTTTCTCCTCTCAATAAACATACACTCTGAACAGCCATTAACCCATAGTGAAAGCTGATGTTCAGGAAAATAAGGACTCAAAATACCCTAAAGAAAACACAAGGACTTCAGTGTAGCTCGGGGCTTATGCGCCCAGCCCTGTCTGGTCCTCGTGCAGCCTACCTGGCCCGGAGCCTAATCTTCCCAGTCCAGGAGGGGACAGAGAGGCGCCGGCAGCATTGGACCTCTGGGCCGACTCCCTGCAAGGAGCACCCGGCACGTCACACGTGGTCTCAGCTTGTATGAGAGGCCCCCAGAGGGCAAGGACAGGCCGCGGGTACATGGACAGAGTGGGCAACAGCAGAGGATAAAGACTGGCGGAGCCGGGGCTTTTTCTCATTTTCTCATAACAAGGACCTTGGGTTGGAGTTTGGGGGTCCCCACTGCATCACAGCTTCTAGAGCCCCCCTTGGAGGATAATCACAGGAGAGAATGGACCAGAGCAGGGACCTGACATTTCAGCCTGGGCTGGGTCCGGAGTGGGCCGTGTGGGCTGCAGATGGGAGGTGTTGGTCTCAAGTCGGGTATCGTTTCCAAATCCTATTGATTAGTTAAACGTTACCCTCTCTAAGACCCAAGGCAAGTTTGAAGTAAAGCCAGCGGCCTTCTTAAATGGGAAGTGATACACGGGGAGTCCCCAGCCACAGCTCCGCAGCCCGCCCTCTTGCGCCGTGTTCTGCGCAGTTCACCTGAGAGACGAGAGGCCACGTGGTGAGCTCGGGGCTGGGACAGGGGCCAGGCTGGTTTGAAGACACCTGAGAAAGGAAATGAGGACAATGACGACGACGATGATGATGATGTTTCTCTTACCCTTTTTTCTTGTTCTGAGGCTCCTCCTCCAGAGAAGCTCGCTACCCAGCGAGAACAGCCCTGATGAAATGACAGACACTCCCTGCTGTCCAAAAAGAAAAGCTTGAGTGTGTCTTCTGGCAAAATCCAAGTGCTGTGACATGTGCGAAGCATCCTGTTATTTTTGAGCAGCTTTTTCCTGAGACTTTCCCCATCAGTCCTATTCTCCGTTCCTTTCTACTGCAATTTTCTGCTCACTTTCTAAATTGGGGCACCGTGGAGGGAAATAATGAAAAAAGAAACCATAAACACAAACAGGGTCACAGTCATGATCTGGAAAAAAGTCACCATTGTGTTCAAATTGACTCTTTGCTTCCCCTACTCTTGACTGTGAAGAGCAGTTTAAGGTACGAATTGATCTTTGCGATGGGTCATGACAATGGTCTTTGACCTCAATCTGCCACTAACTGGGACTCCAACATCAAACCACCCCACTCCTCCCCCTGTCCCCACAGGCTCCCTCCTCACCTGTCTGGTTCCTCTGGGGAGTTCCTTGTCAGCTGGGCAGGCCGCACCCTCCTTTCTCTGACAGTCTCCATGACAAGGGCCATGGATAGTAGGACACTGTAGGGTCCTCACTCACACCACAGCTTCTAAAGCTCTCCCCACTGATGCCTTCGATGGTTACAGGTGGCCTTGCCGCCTTCCACCTCAGGGTACCTACCCAGACTGAGAACAGCTTTGTCCCTTTCTCTTTGTGTGAGTGTCAGTGTCCCAAAGGAAGGATATCCAGCCCAAAGTCCTCGGCCAGATTTCTCCCAAGGGGCCCAAGGGTTCTTATGTAAAGCTGAGTCCTATTTGGCCTGTCCTGGTAGGGGAATAAGCAAACACCTTCTCCCAACTCTCAAGCTCCGGGATAAGGAAGGGGAGAATTTTTTATGGATGACTTCATTTTTCCCTGATCCCAGCCATAAACTGTTTTAGATTGACACAGTTAAATAGTAACTCACAAAGCTGAGCAACTGCATGGAGTGTGTGTGTGTGTGTGTGTGTGTGTGCAAGAGAGAGAGAAAGAATTGAGAAAGACTTTCAATTGTCCTCCAAAAGGTTGTAAAGAAATAACAAATAGGTTTCTCTTTATAGCTCCTCACACCTGGTTTCTCCAGAAGGTACTGAGGACTCTGATTCATCATGTCAAGCGGTTCATTGGAACCAGGAAAAGGCTCTCTCTGGTCTCAGCTTCACTTTCTGCACAGGGAGGGATGCGTATTACTGGTGGGAGGGAGCTGATAGGATCAGAATTCTGGGAATGAAAACCTCTCCTAAACCTGAACTCACTGATTTCTTAGTTTTACAAAACAATGTTATTGATAAAAAATAAATGAAAAAAGAAAAAACAAATAATACAACTAGTAACCCCAAGGCCTAAATTTAAACCAACTGTATTTCATGAGCACAGAAGCTGCAATGGCCAACATATGTTATTAATAAAACTCCAGCTTAAATGCATGGGGATTGGGATTCCTTGGCATAACGCAAGTAGCACATAAAAATGAGTGTAGAAAAGACTGGCATTTGTGTATATATGCAGATGTTGCATATATTATTAAATGACATGTAATAGATAAATAAAATTAAATAATACATAACATATATACATTATATATGTGTATATGTTCCAAATTTCTTCTTTTTTTTCTTTTCGCTCATAAGCCCTCAACAGGGATCATGAAACCAGAAGCCAAGGTTAAAATATTAGCAGTCATCTTTTAAGTCAGAGTGCAGAAAAGATCCCCAGTCTGAGCTGTTCCTTGGGACAAGGTGTTCCTTTTTCCCCAAGACCAGGTGTGTCAGAGAAGCTACAGAGACCCCTGGGCACTTAGGGACCCCTGCCAGGCTTTTCCTACCCTATATATAGGGGCAGGGAGCTGCAGGTCAGCCCTACAGGGATTGGGGTGGTGGTGACAGGAATAATGCCAGTGTCCTGCTGAGTAGAAAAGGAGAGGTCAGACCCTGGGACTCCGAGGCCCACCTGTGGAGTGGGCCTGAGGTTCCCAGGCTATGTTCTCTGTCGGCTGGCCTACTGTGATCAAATGCGGGCTGGGCAGTGCCTTCTGTGACTTCAACTCCTGCTTGCTGGAGTCTGGGATAAAAGCCATGGCTGTCCCAAAGGACCAGTCATCCGCCACACCCATGAACTATGGTGCTTTCATTGCTGAGAGTTGCTCACTGACTGATGGCTGGTACTTTTGTAAAAAAAAATCATAACCACAATAACAAAGAGGCAACATTGACCCAGTGATTGTGCTCAGCGCTGGACAAGACATCATGTAGGTGGGCAGACAAGCTTCATGCAGGCTGGGCGTGGCACCCAAGTGTTAAGGACAGACATGAAGGGCTTGGGAAAGGCATGAAGATGAAGTCTAGGATAGATGATAAGAGAAATAAACATTCTGTGTCGGGTTGAATTGTTTTATCCTTTTTGGAGTCATTTCATGGTCCATGATTGGGCTCCAGGAAAGAACACGTCTAGAGGAGGCATCTGAAGGTGGGTGAGATTTGATGGCATTTGAATTCCATAATTATGACTCTAATTTCTGCAATCAGCTCGAGGCTGTCTTGCCTGCTCTTGCCACCAAGGGGAAAAAAAAACCCAACATACTATGCAGCGCCGAGCCAAGTCGGATGGAAGTGGGTTAGGGTATTATATAAGCGGCTCCCGGGAGGGGAGATGGTCTTTTATGTGCGTTCGTTTTGCAGCAGCAGCAGCAGCGGCGGCGTTGCGAGCGGCTCAGGTTGATTTAGAACGCGGATGACAGTGGCCTGGCGCGAGCCCACTGCTGACGAAAGCTGCTTAGCCCGCTCGGTTTCCATGGCGACGGGCCGGAGCCGCGGCGGCGGCGGCGGCGGCGAGGCTGTCAGCGAGCGCGGCGGAGCTCGCGCGTCCGCGGGGGTCTGCAGGAGGCAGGAGGAGGCCGGGGCCGGGGCCCTCGCGGCAGACATGGACTTGCACTGCGACTGTGCCGCCGAGACGCCGGCCGCCGAGCAGCCGTCGGGGAAGATTAATAAAGCCGCTTTCAAATTATTCAAGAAGAGGAAATCGGGTGGCACCATGCCCAGCATTTTCGGGGTCAAAAACAAAGGGGACGGGAAAAGCTCGGGTCCCACGGGGATGGTGAGGAGCAGGACCCACGACGGCCTGGCCGAGGTGCTGGTGCTGGAGGGCGGCAGGAAGGAGGAGCCGCGCGGCGGCGGCGGCGGCGACAGCGGCGGGGGGCGGCCGGTCCCCGGGCCCCCCCGAGCCGCGGGGCCCGGCGCGGGCTCGCTGGCCAGCAGCTCCGTGGCCAAGTCGCACAGCTTCTTCTCCCTGCTGAAGAAGAACGGGCGGGCGGAGAACGGCAAAGGGGAGCCCGCGGACGCGAGCAAGGCCGGCGGCAAACAAAAGAGGGGGCTGAAGGGGCTCTTCAGCAGCATGCGCTGGCACAAGAAGGACAAGCGGGGCCGCGACGAGGAGAAGCGGGCGCGCGCGGCCGGCCCGGGCAGCCTCATCCTGCCCGGCTCGCTCACCGCCAGCCTGGAGTGCGTCAAGGAGGAGACGCCCAGAGCCGCGCGCGAGCCGGAGCGCCCCGGCGAGGACGCCCCGCCAGGCCCAGCAGGTGAGCTCGGAGGGGGAGAGGAGGTGCCCGCCTGTGCCGGCCGCGCCCCCGCGCGGAGCCCCGGGGACCCCGGCGACAAAGGCGCCCGGGCCGAGGACGCCGCCGCGGCGCATCTGCGCGCCGAGAAGCCCCGCGCACCCCCCGAGCCGGGGACTGGCGAGGTCCGCGAGGCCGAGGATGCTTCCAGGACAGGTGACGTTCCGATAAAGACGGTCCCCCTTGTCGACTCCGAACGTGGCAGCGGCCGGGCGCCCGCGCTCCCTGACCCTTCTTCCTCTGTTGATCCGCCCTCAGACCCATCGGCAGATCGTATTTGTTTGATGTTTTCTGACGTGACTTCACTGAAAAGCTTTGACTCTCTTACAGGCTGTGGAGATATTATTGCAGACCAAGAGGAAGAGGCAGGTCCCAGCTGTGACAAGCATGCCCCCGGGCCAGGCAAGCCAGTTCTCTCTAAAAAGAACCCCAGCGTGGTGGCCTACCAAGGAGGCGGCGAGGAGATGGCCAGCCCGGACGAGGTGGACGACACCTATCTCCAGGAGTTCTGGGACATGCTGTCCCAGACTGAGGATCAAGGACAAGCGCCCCAGGAGGCAGCGGCCAAGGCGGCCCCTGCGCTGGAAACCAAGGGGGTGCTCGAGACCTCCAAAGACGCCAGGTGTGTGGAAGTGGCCAAGGACGTGTCCTCGGTCAAGCGCAGGAGGCTCAACCGGATTCCCATTGAGCCCCCTCCGAAGGAGGAGCCCAAGCACGTGGAGAAGGAGCAGCAGGAAGGCGTCCCCAACAGTGACGAGGGATACTGGGATTCGACCACGCCAGGCCCGGAGGAAGACAGCACAAGTGGTGGTAAAAAGGCGAGCATCCCTCGGGACAGCTACAGCGGAGATGCGCTCTACGATCTCTACGCCGAGCCGGACGGAAGCCCAACAGTCCTTCCCGCCAGCGAGGAGACGCCCTGCTTGTCCCGGTTAAAGCCCGTGTCTCCAGGTTCCATCACCTGTCCACTGCGAACACCAGGCAGTTTGCTGAAGGACTCTAAAATACCTATCAGCATCAAGCATCTCGCGAACCTTCCATCCAGCCATCCTGTTGTGCACCAGCAACCGGCCAGGAGTGAGATGCCCAGAACAAAAATCCCGGTTTCCAAAGTGCTGGTCCGCAGAGTGAGCAGCCGGGGCTTGGCTGGGACCACCATCAGGGCGGCGGCCTGCCACGACAGTGCCAAAAAGTTGTGAGGTCTCCCAGGCCGAGGTGCATGAGCCACATGTCAAGGAATACAACTTTTCCCTGGAAACCACTAAAATTAAGTTTTGCTTCCCCTAAAGAAAGTCTTTTAGGCCCGTCCCTGCTGCAAGGCCTCGACAGGGAGGTCTTTGTGCTGTGAGCAGGGGCAGGATACACCAGAGAGAGGGTTGCTACACTTGGGATTCTCCTCTCGAGATAAGTCCCTGAGAATTATTTTCAAGCACTTTTTTCTTTTTTATCTTTTTAAAAATCTTTTTTTTCCCCAATTTTTTCTTTAATGCACTGAACACTTGGAAGTCACCTTTACTTGCCTTTGCAGAAAACAGGACTTAACCAAACCTAAGTTAGAGTCATGCCAGGATATCAGGCTGTGCCAGTGTCCAGAAGGCCTGGAGGGACCGCTGCAGAACCAGACAGAGCAGCTCCGCTCCTGCGGGACACGTTTCCTTCCTTCTTTCCTTTCCTTTTCTTTTCCAGGAAAAAAAAAAAAAGACCCTTTGCTGTATCACTGTGTGGAAAACACCTACAAAGCTGAAAGCGCCAGGTATTTACCTGCTGAGCAGAGGGGATCTTTGGCTGGCAGAGAACTTGCCTATGTTCAGTTGCTAGGTATGCAAATAGGTAAATATCTACCATTAGGAAAATAAAGGAGAGTTTTGGTTGGTTCAGATGATTTGTTTGGGGAGAAATAAAAGGCTCAGCAAAGCAGGTTTTTGCATTTTTTTTAACCCCCACCCAGTGCAGAAATCAGGATCAGGGAAAGATTCCACTAAATGCCAATAGACAGTCTTTTATAAACCGAGACCTTCTAATGTGAAGATAATGCATATTTTGCAGTTTATCCAGCTGTTAACATTTTATAATCTGTCAATAACCTAGAATATAAAATCTGGTCTTACAGCTAGATATGATGACTCTCCCCAAACCATTGGTGTTCTTTTATGTACTGTAAGGGGAAGCAATTCTGGTTTTGTTTTATATGGGGTGTCTAGTTCTCAAAAATGAACAAACAAAAAAGCTATTGTTTTGCTGTCCCAGAGGAATGGCTCTGCCTTGTCTTGGATGAGAGTCTGTTTTTCCCTCTAAACCCTAGTTTTCAGAGATTTTTTCACCTTGGTTATAAAATTTTGGATCCAACCATTCTTCAACATGCTGAGTCCAAAATGAGGAACACATAAAGAAAAACAATAGAAAGATATAGTTTTTCATATCATTTGACTTTTGCTTTATAGACTTATGACTGAGACAAGTATGTTCAGAGGATGACACTGGCAAGCTTATGTATTGTAAACACTTTATGCCAAGATTTTTTTTGAAAAGTGGCTTGCTTATATGTATGTTTTCTAATATTTCAGATGGAACATTTATTTCAGAAAGGGTTATTCTATGCCTAGATAGTTTGAATGAGAAACTTAAGCAGTTCCTAGAATGCTACTAGTGTCTAATGATTAAATTAATATCCTTTTTGAAATGCACTTCTGTGTATTTAATCAAAAGACCAGAGCTTCTGCTAGGAGCTGATTCATCGTATCAGGAAGATTATACATATTCAAGTGAAGCTATCGTATGTGAATGACATGAACACTTCTGTATAACTCTCATTTTCCAGAGAGATTGCCTAAGTAATGAGCTGGTATGATGTGCTTTTTAAGTTTGTTTTCTGTTTTGTAAAGGAAAGAAGAAGGCTAGTTAAATATATGAAAACCTATTTTAATAATATGAAGAAAGTAACAAAATAAATGGGCATCAAAGGGAAACACATTTGAGTCATTTGAGCAGAAAACAGGCCATTCCCCATTTTAAATTTGCAATGATTAAATTAGAAGAGGCGGTAGAGGTTTGCTGAATTTCTTTATTAGTCGAAGGACTGGCTTTTATTGCATTGTCTCAGATCCTTAATGTTATTTCAAAGTAATGTTTTAATACTTGATTTCCTTATGTGTGTAGATGAGGCCCTATATGCAGACATAGCCTTAAGCATTCTGAACACATCACCGGGAATTCATAAGAGCATCATACACTCACATGTGCTCATGCATTCAACTGTGTGCAGACTAACAGACAAAAGACAGCTCGTGTAGATTTGGAAATATTTTAGAGATTATCTCTGTCTTGAGACAAGGATTTAAATTCTATTTCACAGTGATATTACTATTTAGACTCAAAATACATTCATTTTTCCCTAGTGAATGGAGAGAGAATAAATTTTATTCCTAGCTATAAAACAAAGGATGTTTATTTCCTTCTTCTGCATTTTCCTGCAAGGGTTATGTTCTCCTTTACCCGAATCCATGGCAAAAAGTTATGCTCATTCATTTGTTCAATTTTACAGGAAAGTTAAGAGTACCTGAAAAACTGATGAGAATACTTTGTAAAAGGAAAGGCAATGTGTTTCTCAAGCCCTAGAAGAAACTCTCTTTGCTTTCACAATTTTAGGACTTATTTCTGCACTTACACCATTATGCTGTGTCTTTTCTTTATAAGTAAGGAAAATGTTAGCAAAGTTTATGTTCATTTCCCCTGACCTACCTGTCAATTAACAAGTTATGAAAAAATTAAAAATATTTTTTAAAATTCTTTTTCCATATTTTCCATTTTTTAAAACTCTATATCTTTACAAATTGTGCTCACACCAGTCAAATGACGGATTTGGACAATGAAATAAATGACCTTAGTCTCTTGGTGGGAAATCACTGGCAGGAAGAGTGGATTGTCAACCTTTTCGAACAATGAAAAAGGGATCTTAGTTGCTTTCTTGTGCCAAGGGCTACTTTCTCTCATTTGTGTTCATGGAGATTGTTTTTTAGAATTTTGCTAAATTTACATTCTAATTTTTAGTAATGCATTATCTAATGACCTTGTGGGGGTTATACAGGCCCATGTTTGCTGACTTTTTAGGGGAAGGATTGGATGTGGGCTAATGACATCTTTCCTGTGTATGTATGATTCTAAGATACTTAGTTGATTGAGTTTCTTTGGTCAAACAGCTGCCCAAATTAGAGAGGAAAAAGCCAAATCAATTGTTGGACCAGAATTTATCAGTCAGTTTAATAGCTCTGCACAAAGACAGCCTGACTTTAATATCTACATTACTCATACAATGTTACTTGAAACCCTCTGCTTTAGTACTAATGGTGGTTGATGCCTTTATTCTCCCATTAGCACCAACTGGGAGAAATTTTACTACAGCATCTTAAATAATCACAAGGGGACATAGATTTTTATTATTGTACCTAATAACAGCACTGGAATATAGAACATTAAGGACTTCCTTTAAATACATTTTCCACAAACTATCTGCCTATTTAAATAAAGTCTTTAACATCTGTGATAACCTTAAGGTTATGACTTACTGAGTTTAAAGGGTTTATTTATTAATCTCAGAAGTAGTATTCAAGTATTTGCATTTAAACGAATATGCAAATAGCCCTCTGCTTACACAATTATCAAAGTAAAAAGATGATATCAGGTGTCAAGATTTCTTTGATCTAAGAGTCCTCATTACTTACATCTCTGTCGGATTAATTTTCAAAGGAGACTCTTTCCTGTTAGCTTGTGTGAAGAGGTTGATTCATGTAGCTCATCATGTTTGCCAAGTGCCCTGAGAGAGCAGCGATGGGACCCTTCACGTGGTGTTAGCACTTTTGGACCATCTGCCTGGGGGAAGCCATTCTCTGCTTTCAGTTATTCTGAATTTCTCTCCTGAATTACAAATACATGGACTTGGCTACTCTGTGCTTGGCTTCGACGGAGAGATGTTCCAGTACACGCACATATGCCTTGCTCCCCTTACTGTTACGAAATTCATTCAAGTATTTCATGCTGTCAAACATCACAATTGCCTCTTCTTGCCACTGAGGATAGCCAGTTAAAAGTATCTGGGTGAAACAACAGGAGTCAGCCAAATACCTCAGCTAACCCACTTTCCCTCGCCCCTTCTCTAGGCAGATCCAGAAATAAACAACACAGCTCTTATTTGTGTAAACTCAGCCTTAGAAATTTCCAATTTATTCCGCAAAGCTATTTATAAAAGAGTTTGGAACCAAAGGGTTAGTATGGCAGACCAGTCTCTTGCGCAGCCTGAGCGAGGAAGCAGAAACCAATTGTGTGCTCCGTAAAAAGCAGCAAGCTGTAGCACTGTCGGCGTGACGTGTGAGCGCGGTCCTCCTCGCAGCAGCCATTGACTGCGCCACGCGTCTCCCTCCGAAGACTTCCTGATGGCTGTCGTGGATTCCTTCTCAAGGAGCCTTTCACTGTGATAGTGGTTTAAAGGAGACGGTTTGTTGCAACAATAGCCACGTATAAGGAATGTTAATATCTCACTGCAGATAATGTTTTTAAGAGGTGATTCAGAAAGGTACTTTCATGATTATGGAAAGGAGTTCCTTCTCAAACTGCAAAAGGAAAGATTAAAACAGTCAAAAACAGTCACGAAGCCTCTAGAACTGAAACTGGGCACCTTTTACGATTGATATTTACTTTAATCCAACGCAACACATATTTATGGGGCATATACTGTGTCTAATACTAAATAAAAACCATTCAGTTTGGAGCTCACCTATAGCTGTGCTGTAATTGGATTTTCTTAATGTTCATTAAAAAAAACACCTTTATTTTATTTTACCTTTTTTTTTTTATTTGTATTTGTTGCTCATAGTTCGTGGGGTGGAGCAGAGTGGTGTAAGGTTGAAGGATGGTAAGAATTAAATCACATAAATGCCTCTAAAAAATAGTAGTTGTAACAATAGTTAACATTTATTGAATACTCACTATGTGCCAGGTGCTGCTAGGAGCTTTACAAATACTTAGTCCTCTTAACAGCCCTAGGGGGTGGGTAATATTGTCTCCCTAGTATGACATGTTTCATTCATCCTTTTTGTTTGTTTTTATCCCTTTCCAGCTCTTTCTCCCCTCCCCCCAGTCTCTGGGACAGGGATATAAACTCCTTAGTGACTTTCAGTAATACAAGAGCCAAGAACTGCCTAATGTCATTACCAGCTCACTTTCAACAGAAACAGCTAACTGACGTCCATGCAGCTAGAAATCATTTTGTGTCTGAGCTGACGGTGCTCACAGTCGCACGCAGGGAAACCTGCCACTGCTCTGCAGTTAGCAGGCAAACAGTTGGCCTTCCCTCTGCAGTATCCTCTCCTTCCCAGGATTAACAGGGAAAGTACAGAAATCCCTTCTGTTGTCATGGTAATACTTCTTCCCTGGTAGGATTTCAGTCATTCCAAGCACGTTTGTTTCATTTGTCGTTTTCCCACCTTAAGTCCAGCCTAGGCGTGTTCTGGCTGCTCCGTGTGTGTGTTCTTTAAATTGCAGTAAGAACATTTAATACGTTCTTAACAAATTTAAAGGTGTACCCTGGTCACAAGGTTTTAAGTGTGCAATACTTTGTTGTTAACTGTAGGCACGATGTTGCACGGCCGCTCTCTCTAGCTTGTTCATCGTGCAGAACTGACACTTTGTGCTGGTGGACAAGCAACTCCCCATTTCCTCCACCCCTCCCTGGCCCCTGGGAGCCACCATTCTACTCTCTGCTTCCGTGAGTCAGACTATTTTAGGTGCCTCATAGAAGTGGAATATCACACAGTATTTGTCCTTCTGTGACTGGCTTATTTAACTGAGCGTGATGTCCCCCGGGTTCATCCATGTTGTTGCATATTGTAGGATTTTCTTCTCTTTTTAAAGCTGTATATACAGACCACGTTGTATATGCATACCACGTTTCTTTTATCCATTCATCTGTTGACAGACATGTTCCTTTTTCCGTATCTTGGCCATTGTAAATACTGCTACGGTGAACACGGGAGTGCAGATAGCTCTTCAAGATCCTGATTTCAGTTCTTTCAAATAAATATCCAGAAGTGGAATTTGCTGGGTTTATGGTAATTCTATTTTTAATTTTTTGAGGGACCTCCATACTGTCTTCCAAGTGGTTGCACCATTTTACATTGTTACCGATGGTACAGAAGGGTTCCAATTTCTTCACATCTTCACCAACCCTTGTTATCTGTGTTGTTTATTTAAATGGTAGCTATGTGAGTTATCCTTTGCCTTAACACAGTTCTGAATGCCAGAAATAAGCACGTCACGCTTTCAAAAGTAGCCCATCCTATGTTCTGTCTACAGCCATTGATCCTAGCCTATATTTTCTGATTCATTAATTCATTCAGTAGTTATTGAACACCTTCAATAAGCCAGTCACCATGAATATGAATATTTTATATTTAATCCTAGTAACTAACATATCCCGTATGTTTACTATGGTGCCAGACATGATGCTCTGTGCTTTATTTCACGTTGTTATCTTTACTGTTCACAAGAACTACGTGAGGTAGGTATTGGTGAACTGGGATAATTTTTGGAAATTATTCAATAATTGGGTAGAGTAGTAACCTTATGTTCTGTGTGAAGAGATACATTTTAAATAAAATATAGCCTAGGTTCCTGGTTATTTGAGATGTATTAAACTTTATCAGACACTCTTACACCTGGATCATTTAATAAACTAATGCAGAAATACTAAAAATGTCTGGTCCAGTTGCATAGGGGGATGGGATAGACACACAGAAATACTTATTCATGTGTCAGGAAATGGCCCCAGGTGTCCTGCAGGAATTAATGAACCTCCTCAAATATCTACATTACAATCACTTATCTCCTACCACACATTTATTTCTAAATAAAGGAGGAGAAATGCTAACAAAGTAATATTTAACATTTTCATTGCTTCCAGGATAAATTTAACTGAACATGGAGGATCTGATAGTGGCAGATTTATCAAGAAAATCAGGGAAAATGGTCTTGATGTTATAGGCAAAGTAAATTCCTGTCATTTTTACTTGACACCAGCTACCGAGTAGGCTCATCATGAACTCCAGGTTTTGCCCAAGTGATTTATATGAAGTATCTCAGTGTAATATAGGGAATTGCAGATTATTTGAAAATAATAACAAAGAAAACACAAATGAGAAACTCCATTTCTATAATTAGTTTTCCTGAAAGTCAGGCATGTCTTTGAGGACAAGCTTTTGGCTGTATTATTTTTGTGCACAGGAGGAAAATTGTTAGCAGGTTTATAGATATTATTTTTATAATAGAATGTTAAACCCCTGAAAAACATCAAAAATTGTCTCCTAAAACTATGTTTTAAAAATGGATTCTAAATAGCAATAGGGTCTTTTCTCCTTTCTTCACTCCAATGGTTTAATGGGATAGATGAATCGATGTTTATATTTTTAAACCTGTAAATATTTTATTTTGGGTATTTTGTATATTTGTTGATATACTTCCAGCTTGTGAATATGTACCACTGTGCATGCTGCTGTTTTTGATAGTCATTCTTTTAATGAATGTAAGAAGCCTGGGCTAATAGCACTTTTCTTGTTTCATTCAAACATCTTAAAATGAAAATACAACACTGCCATTTTAGCTGTTGTGTTTAATAAATTTTGTTGCTTCTTTGCATTTAAAGTGAACTCTGTGGGTGGTTATTTCTGCAGGGTCAATTTTATTTCCAGCCTTTTCAATTTTCAGAAATTCTACTAACGACGGTGATAACGACAGAGAGATGCGTGTGTGCGATCCGTGGGAAGACCAATGGGAAGCCCACGTTTCTTTCCACGTTTTGCAAACAAATCAAAAATTACTGTTTGGTTTGGGCAGCTGCCTTTTAAAAAACTTGTTTGTTATGCTGACTTTGTCCTGATTTCTGAGCCCTTTACCCAGAAAAATCACCATCCCTTATAATCCCTCATGAGGTCTGCTAATCTGCGGGACTGAGAGGTCGCGGCAACACTAGGCCACGGGAGTCTTCCTAAAGACTTTCTCGGTTTGTTTTGTTGTTGGTGACGTGTTTACACTTTCTGTGTCTAACAGGTTCAAATTCGTAGTATATTGAAACTCAGTTTAAAGAATAATGAGGCTGTGTCATTTTGTAATTGAAAAATAAGAATTAAAGGCTGCATAAATTATACTTCCCTTAAAATAGGCTTGTTCACATCACAATGGCATACAATTCTCTTAAATCCCAAGAAAAATTCATGTTTATTTGTAGAATATGATGAAGATCAACTTTCAAAGGGGGACCTAACCGGTCACAGTTAACAATTAGGGTACATACACACTAGTAGAGTCAGAAATGGTGAGGTGGGAAGTTCACAAAACCTCTACTCCCTCCCCACCCTCTCCCTGCCCCTTCTCCTCTCTTCTTCTATTTTCCTAAAATTAACACGGAAAGTACCCCGAGACAACTTAACCCAATCTCCCTTTGATGAGGATGTGAGGAAACTAAAGCTCAGAGGTGCTACGAGACTTGCGCGAAGTCTTTGAAGGTATGGTAAAAAAAGCCCAGGTTTGGGAATCAAATAGGATCTGGGTTTGAGTTCTGGTTTGGAGACTTCCTGGCCCTGTGAACCAAGGCAGATTCCTTAACTTCCGTGAGCCACAGTTTTCTACCCTACAAAATGAAGATGGTGAGATTTAATTCGTAGGGAAGTTGTACCAATATTAACTTTCAGAAACATAGATGTCTAAGACACAGTATGATTTTCATATATGTTAACTTGGCTCCTTTTGTTTTTTAAAAAAAAAGGCATTTATGAAAATTAAAACTTCATGGGTTAGGGTTAAAATAGTCTTCAACAGAGAACTTGCTTTGATATAGGGTAGAGATAAATACGGTCTTCTCTGATTGGGCTGGAGTTGTAGAAAGGCGAAGCATGCTTGTGTAAAAACAGGGAAACAGACGGGAGTGGAAGTGGGCGTAAGTGTGTATTATTCTGAGACGTATTACTCTGGAATTAAAAGGCCTCCTATGGTTAGGAGAGACTGTGGGACTCGAAGCCTTGTCTATGGAGACCCGGGTAGTGGCTGAGTTGTCAGGGAGTTGGCAGCTAACAGAGCAACGGCCAGATGCGATGGTGGTCAGCTCAGAGTGGCCGACTCCCAGACGCAAGAAGGTGGGCGCTAATAGCACAGCCATAACTAAAGGCAGGTAGCTGGGTGGTTTAGTACAGTGGAGATAAAGCACTGGTGCCTTTAACCTGAAACAATGAAACTATACAGCCTTAAGAAATGGAAAATAATTTAAGGGAGAGGGCAATCTCTTCCGCTATTTCAAGCAATGAATGAGAAGGGTCTGTGCTCTGTCCACCTATTACATCACCCCCTCGGTCAGCTTTGGCTCCTGAACAGGACGTAGACAGTCTGCCCTGAGTGGGTCGTGGAATTATGGAACTTAATGACGACACCATCTTTTTGCGATTATACATGGCGCCCGAACTCAAGGCAACCTCGCCTAGTGCTCAGTCAGAGAAATGCCACGGATTCTGAAACCGAGGAAGGTATTCACGCTGCACTCACTGTGGGACAGGTGCCAGCCTCCAGTGTGGTGGAAGTCTGAAGCGTGTACACAATTTTTGCCTTTTATGCTGTTTCCACTGTGTGCAAAGTTTTACCCCTAAAGTTTAGAGTCCTGAGGAACAAGAGTTTAATGGCATAAATCTAAACCAAGACAAAAAGAAAGCCACAGAAAACTGCCCCTTGAATTTTTTCCAAACACCCAGGCCTTGTGCCCTCAGACTCCTGCACACTGTAGGATATGTTAGGTGCTCATGAGCAGCAGGGGTGGGGAAAGGAACAGTCCCAAGGAACAACAGCAGCGTGGGCAATGAGCAGGGCCCAGGCTGCAGCTAGACCCCTTTCTGCTTGTATTTGTGGGTGGAAGCAGCAAAGTGTGCACTCATGGTCCCCTGGGTAGCGGGTTGGGTGTCCCCACTTAAGATCAGCCCTTCTGTGGTTTTCTGGCTCTAGGTCTGTGACTTCAGAGGTCACTTCTTCCCCGGGTCCTAAGATCTTTTTTTTTTTTTTTCCTCAGCAGTTTATGTTGCAAAAGGGTCCTAAGATCTTTATATGCCCATGCCCTGGGTAAAAGTGGCTTTTTAGAAGGTCATTGAGGGTCCTGGATATTGTTCTCCCCAAGAGCATTTTCCTGCCATGATCTGCCCCTGTTTCAGCGTTGTCAGTGGACGTGGGCGCTTTGTAGAGGATTCTGGTTCTCTTGGGCGGCCCAGAGGCAACTCTCAGCAGGTACTGGAGTGATCCCAGGCTCAATGACACATTCTTATTGCAGTTTTACATGTGACGAAACTGTCCTATCTGTCATATATGACAGTAAATGGGTTCATGCCATTTGGCTGGGAGTTCTTAGGGCGGTAGGCTCTGGGCTAGGCGTGGTAGGGGCGGGTGAAGTGGGACACTAGTCCCTCTGCCACGGCCACAGATGCTTCCCCATAAACTTCCTGCCTGCAAATCTCTGCCTCGATGTCATTTGGTAGGGAGCCCCAACCTAAGATATTACTGTTTCCATTTTCCAATGAAACAGTGAGGCTTAGAGAGCTTAAGTATTTCTGGCAATACAGAAGGTTAGCTGGACTCAAACAATTTTTTGTACAGAACACTTAAAAACCAGACAGAATCCATTTTCATTTAGTTAAATGTACAGTTGAGCTGTCAAGGAAGGGAGGTCAGAAACCCCCAGATGTAACTCTGGGCCCTGCAGGACTCTGGAGGTTTCGGTTCCATGCTCAGAGAATGGGGTGGGGAAAAGGGGGGTGGATCAATCCACACCAGAAGGAAGGACTAGTTTTTATATTTTGGCAACTGATAGGTTAAGCAGGCACAAAATCAGTAAGGATAAAGGAAATTAGAGCAACACCTTTGGACATATTCATAGCCCTGGACCAAACGATTAGAGAATTCACATTTTCAAGTACAAATAAAACATTTATGAAAATTGACTGCATTCTAGAGCATGAAGTATTGACACATTTCAAAAAATCAGCTCCACACATAACATGATCTCTCAGCACAACACAACTACACTAGAAATTACTAATAAAAAGACAGAGTCGCTGCACACATTTGGAAATTTGCAAAATGCACATTTCAATAACTCATGGATCAAAGAATAAATCAGTATGGATATTAGAATACAATTAGATGTGCGTAATTGTGAAAACAGTATATATTAAGACATGAAAGATAGCTAAAGCCGCACTTAGAAGGAATTTTATGGCTTCTAATGCTTAGATTATAAAAGATAAAAAGCTGAAGATTAATGAGTAAAGAATCCATCTTAACCAAATGTAAGAGGTTAGAAAAAGAATAACAATAAACCCATAGAAAGTGTAAGTAAGAAATACGAATAGGAGCAAAAAGTAATAAAACAGAAAACAAAGATACCCTGAAGTGGATCAACAAACATGAAAATGAATTCTTTTGAAAAACAACTAACAATATTTATTAAGAAAAAAATAGAAAAGATACAAGTGAGGTTTAGAACGAGATGGGCATACCTTTAGTTGCAGCAGAGATAAAAATAGAATGAAAGAATGTTATAAATATTATGCCACTAAATTTTAAAGTTTAGACAAAACATGTAACTTCCAAAAATAAATAAATATTTAAATTACCAAAATGATTTGAGAAGAAATAGATAACCTAAAGAGTCCTGAAACTATTAGAGACATCGAATTGGTAGTTAAACTCTCCCCCTCCCAACAAAACACAACAGAGCAGTAAAACCCGATGGCAGAACTGATGTCTCGCCGAACGTCTAATGATCGGGCAATTACAGTCTGACGCCATCTCTTTAAGAGGATGGAAAAGAGAAAACATTGTTCAATGCACAATCTGAGGTTAGCAAGAAAAGAACACTACAGACACACCTCTATCATGGACTGCAACATTTTCATGTAAGCAATTAGAAAAAAACGAGTCTCATGGTCCGTAAAGCCAACTGCTCGTCATGATCGAGGTGGGCTTGTTCCGGGAACGCAAACATGGCTCACCACCTAAAAACCCTATACATACGACTCACCACTTTAAGAGATTTAAGGAGAAACATATATCTCAAAGAGGCAGATTCACATGCCTGAAGCCGTTCTTAGGGTCCTTTAACAATTCTAGAACTTGGACACCTAATTCCTGACCTATTCCTGAAGCACTCGAGCTCTTCAAGACAGTGGGTTTCTTTACACTACACTTTAAACGTTTTGTCCAGCAACACTATTTTAAGCAATTGCCCATATTTCATTCAATCTGAGGTGCTATAGATGCGCCCTTCTTCCATGTATCACGAAGAAAGAAAAAAAATGTTGCCAATTGTAATTGTAAGACACATTATAATTGATTGTTGTACCCAACAGTACTGAGCCACTGTCCGCGAGCTCCTGCTTGTGCGAGACGAGCCAGGGAGAGCTTCCTCCATGCAAAATCCCCCGGGGCCAGAAGGTACCATCAGAATCAAAACCCGTTTGCCTTATTGTAAGAACTTTCATCGTGAAAGAAAAGGAAGGGCTGTTAGACTCTTTAAACCCAATTCCAAGTGTTATAAATGTTTGAAAGGTTTGCAAAATGGTCTTCAATTTTTTATCACCCATTTGCGTGAACACGTTTTCTCCTGGAGGGTGACTGTGAGGAGTTAGGAAAAGAACGTGGAGCGGCTCATGGCACAAACCCCAAGAGACAAGCTATGCCCAGGACAGCAGCTCAAGTTTCTCAGTAAAGTTCTGCAAAAGATCTTGCTGGGAAGTTTTATGGAAAGTCACTATCAAGTGCTTTCCCTGATTCTTTGTGTCTTATTTTTCTTGACATGATTATGATGTATTATGAAGAAAATGTAACGCTGTTTACCAAGTCCCACGTGGCTGTCCCCAGATCCCCTCGTGCTGTGTGAATATTGCCATTTTCTGTGAGTACCACGAGAGGAAAAGCAGGAGGGTCCTGCTCTTCTCATAGTCATGAGGTCCCCAGACCCAGGTGACAGTCACTCATGTTTCAGGGAAACTCCAGACTTCAGTCAGGAATGTCAGTTATTCTCCCTGTTTCACACCAGAAAAAAATCACTTTATATTGTTCCTTCCCCCAATAGCTATTAAATAGTAACAGCAATAGCAGCAATATAATAAATCTCAATGGATTTTAGGGTGAAATTCAATCACAAACACAGGTAAATATGCAGGTTTAATGCATTTGTTATTTTAAAAATTAAGATAGTAATACATTGTGTTTCTGATGGAACCAGTGATGGCGTGTCCCTTGTGTTTAAGTGCAGTCCTTCAAATGGTAGGTGTCTTAGTCCATTTTCTATTGCTTTTAACAGAATACCTGAAACTGAGTGATTTATAAAGAAAGGAATGTATTCCTCACAGTTATGGAGGCTGACAAGTCCAAGGCGGAGAGGCTGCATCTGGGGAGGGCCTTCTTGCTGGTGGGGACTCTCTGCAGGGCACCGCATGGTGAGGGGGCCGGGCATGCTCACGTGCCAGCTCCCGTCTCTCTTCCTCTTCTTATAAAGCCACCAGTCCCACGCCCCTGATATCCCGTTCATCCACTGACCTGTCCCTGCACGAATCCCTGAATGGACTAATCCACTCTCGAGGGATCTGCCAGTCGCCTCTCAATACTACCACATTGGGCATTAAGTTTCAACGTGAGTTTTAGAGGACCGACACCACAGTGGCAGGCAACCCAGTTCAGCAAAAGTGCAGTTTCAGGAGCTCTGGAACGTGTTTCACACAAAGCCTGTGCCGCCCTGAGGCAAGCGAGCAGAGCTCTGGTCCCCACACCGGTCGGGCATCAGCGCCGAGGCCGAGCGCCCTTCTCGGCGCTTGCTGGCCATTTGGGGTTCTTTTGTGGGCGCTGACTCCTCACAGCTTCCCTGTGTTTCCTCATCTCCCTAACGCCCCCGCTCTCAACCTGCCAGTCCGGGTGTTTTCCTAGCAGGTGTTTCCCTGGTGGAAAATCTGGTGCCAGCTTTTTAGACATTTTCTGCACCCTTGCTGCCTAAGCAATAAAATAAAAGAGGAACCATGGAAGTGAATGGAAGTGAATGGAACACGGCAAAGGAGGCCGTCACACCCCGCTCAGGCGCTGTGCTAATGCTGACTTGAGGGAGAGCAGAATATCTCATCCCCAAATGTGTTCTAGGACACAGTGGTGGCTGTTCAGCGGGCTGCGGGCAGGAGCAGCCCTGCAAAGCCGCCCTTGGCCAGGGAGGTCCACGCCTACACGGACGCAGCCGGGCTGCCTCTGCTGCCCTCCTGGCCTCCATCGCGGAGAGATTAACGCAGAGTGTGACAGGCGAGCACCGCGTGTCCACACTCATGAGTGCAAGCCGAAAACAGTTGATCTCATAGAAGTAAAAGGCAGAACAGAGGGTACTAGAGGCTGGGAAGGGCGGGAGAAGGAAAGGAGAGGGACAGATTTGTTAGAGGATCCGGAATCACAGCCGGGTGGGACGAGCAAGCTCTGGTGTCCACAGCGCTGAGGGATGGCTACGGTTCACAGTAACGCGTTACAAGGTCTCAGGTAGCTAGAAGGAGGACATCGAATGTTCCCAGCACAAAGAAATGACAAATGTTTGAGATGGTGATATGCTAATTACCCTGATCACTATACATTATTTGTATCCAAACATCACTGTGTACCCCCTGAGTATGTACAATTATTATTTGTCAATTAAAAAAATAAATGGTAAATCTAAAAAATAAAGGTGTGAAAGGAACAGTTACCATCCGTCCTCTCTGCGGGCTGCTCCCGTGAGGCTTCCCCTCCAGGGTGAAGACGGCCTTTGCCAGCCAGACCTCCGCTGCCGCCCTCCCACAGCCTGTCCTGCAGGACCCAAGCCCCCATTCTTTCTGTAACCTCAAGACGGCATAGAAGCTTCTGCACCCCATTAGGAGCCAGGTAATCACTCCGTGATGGTCCCTGTGTACACATTAATAGATTTTGTAAGCCTTTTCTCCTATTAACCCGCCTTTGGTGAATTGGTTTTTCAGCAAAACCTCAGAGGGTAAAGGGGAAGCTTTTCCTTGGCCCCTAGAGACTCATCTGTGCAACCTTCTCTGAAGTTCCGCCTTTGGTTTGCTGGAGCTTCCTCTCCAGGTGTGCCTGCACGCTGCCCCTGTCCCTCCCCGTGCCTGGAGAGGGGACGCAGAAGCCCCGCTGCCCGGACTGAAGGCAGGTCAGACTTTGGGGGGAAATAGCTGCTCCAGAGCCCCCGTGGGACCAGGCTGCGGATAGCCCTCCCTGGAAGCCGCATCCTTCCCCTGCGCGCTCCTTCACGCTGTCCTTCCACAAGGATGCTCCCAGGAGCCCTGCTGCAATGCCACGCTGGCCCCCGAGTCCCGCCTCAGCTCTGCTGCCGGGGAAGCCAGCCTGAGACGGGGAGAAGAGGACTTTTCCTGAGGCTGAGATTTCCTGCATAAGATTTGAAGTAGGAAGACGAGGAGAAAGGGAGCAGCGAGGCCGGGAGAGTGGAGTGAGCACATGGGAACGTGACTGAGGCCGGCTGGCCAGGCGAGACGGGAGAGCAAGGCGCACTCTGCCGCTCAGCGGGAGGAATGAGATTGCTGAGCCACTGTGGGTTGGTCGTTTCCTGAGCCCACGAGTGACAGGCAAGACCTCCGACGGAGCCTGGGAGTGTGTGGTTATGTCCTTTGCCTTTGCGGGGGCAGCCGTGGTTTTGCCTCCTTGGGGACCTGGTTTCCGAATACCGCCCGCCAGGAAGAGGTGTCCGGCTCACCCGTCCCTGACGCTCTGCGGTTCTGTTGCAGTACGGACATTTTCCTGGCAGTTTTCGTTTCATCTGGATGTCTGGAGCAGGGGATGTGGCTTATCTGGTAACAGGTAGACCACGTTCTAAAAGCTAGTGAGTGAGGACAGACTTCCCTTGTTATGTGAGTTAAGGAAATAATGAAAACCTGGCGCACAGTCTGTGCTCAATACATGCTGGCTATTATCATACCTTTAGTGTCAGCTGGAAGTGACAACGAAAAATTGGGAGTAATTAACCACACGTCTGGAGGTTTAAAACCTAATCAGTTGGAGTTTCAAACACATTCGCACGTGTTGTCTCTTGATTGTCACAATAACCCTGTGAGGCAGGCAGGTCAAGGCTGCGTTGGTGGAGCTAGAATTCCAGACATTTGAGCTGAAAGGGGCCTTGGCAATTATGTCCTCCAACCCCTTCATTTTACAAATGAAGGAACCCAAGTCCGAGGATGAGAAATGATTTTTGTCAAAATGGCTTGGTGCATAAGGGGCAGGTCGCAAGTCAGATGCCTGTCTGGTTCTCTTTGCCAGGGACAGGTGGGATGGAGGTGGGGCTGGGGAGGAGAACCTATGTTCAGGCTTTTCTATAACTCCAGGTGAGATGCCCATAATTCCCGAGAAGGCCTTATTAATTAAGGCAAGTGCAGAGGAGGAGGGGAAGGTGCAGACTTGAGAGAGATTTAGAAGATAGATAGTAACGATACTTGATGGCCAACCAGGTTTGACAGAGGGCAGAGAGAGAAATGACAGATGACTCAGAAGTTTCTAATTTGGGTAAAGGATAGACGTTGATTAATTAAAATAGGAAATGTTGAACAAAAAGCAAATGTTGAAAGGAAAATTAATTCATTTGGAGTATTTTGAGTTGTGATGTTTTCAGGACCTTAAGATAAGAATGTCCTATAAAGACAGGCAACTTTGTGTCTGGTGGAGAAAGTGTTCAGAGATGTTATAGGATACCACTGGACAACATGAGGACATAATTTGTTTTTTCCTATATCCTAGGGATATGTGTTAACAAACTGGCTTTTAAGGTAGTCACTCACCCAGACCTGTAGGGCTCTTTCCCAGATGATTTTCTCCAAGGTAATAGAAAATACAGCACCAACAGAATTGCTCAAAATCATGCTTGCTTGGAGCTAACAGAATTGGGATTCAATGTGACCACTGGAGCCATCCTTAAATGAGATGAGAGAGTGATTGAATCATCTCAATTGAAGATCTCAAGGATCTACCATTCTGTTCATATACATACATGTTTAATATGCACACACACATATATGAGGGCTATCTGGAAAGCATTCAGCTATTGTTAATATAACGAGAATGGTTACATAGCTGGATACTTTTGGGACAGCCCTTTTATACACACACACACACACATTTCTTTGGTGGACATAACTGTGTCTACCATTTTGACAGCTGGATTATCCAACAGTGAACAATTCCATCTTCAGCAGAAGACTGTGAGTCATTTCAGAATGTTGTTTACCATTATCTTGGGTAAGGAATAAAAAGACAGTTCTTCTCCTCCTCCTAAAAATTTCCTTTCAACTAGGTCATATCTTTAGGTGACCTTAAAATATGCTTCTTAAACTTTAGTCTCTGAATTTTGCATTTGCATGCATGTGGTCATATAGCAGATAGACCAGGAGCTCCCATTCCAGCCCTTTCTAGAGTGCAGAGATTAGAAAAGTAGAAACTATATTCCCATCCTTCTTTGAAGCTAGAACTCTGGAAGAGATTTAGGTTCTGCCAATAAGATGGGCCTGTGAGAGAGCTTGATTAGAAACTGGCTCACCTGAAGACGGTGAACCTCAGGTGAGATTCTATCTGGGGTGGTCACAATAGGAGAAAGAAGAGTGGGGTGCAGGGCACTCACTTTGCTGGCACAGGTCCTGGAGGAGGCAGATCACTTTGTGCCAGTGTCTAGGTGACAGCTTTTTATTTGGAAGCTTTCTCACCAGGCAGAGGCAAAACTGTCCTACTGTATGGTGTTGGGTGCCTGAAAGTTTCTTCCTCCCCAGCACGTGAAGTATCTGTCCCTCAGTGCAGCCCTCTCTGTATACACTCGCTGGAGTGAACCGTGCAGCTTGTCACCAAGAACCTTGACCAGTGCCATGCAAAGTGCATGTTTCTAGGGAAACAAACCGTGGACTTTGTCAACTTTTCAACACGTTTTGTAATCCAGAAAAAGGCTGCACATCCTTGGCTTCGGGGATGGAAAGCAGAGGAAGAGCCTTTGAAAGGCGCGTAAGGTCTACGAGGGGTGCCTGCCAGGATGCCTTGAGGCTAAGTCAGCAGAAGCAACCGTGAAAGGAGTGAAGTGCGGAAAGTAGGCCACGGCGCTTGGCGGAGTCAGGGGAGCGCAGGGGCTGCATCCTAATTGCAGTGGGCCGAGAGGGGGTGAACGAAGAGAAAGTACAGTGAGGGTAGAAAGTTCTGAACAGAACATGTTCTGAAGCAAAGCAAAGCAAGGACAATAGATTCCCTGATTTTCCAGAAGAAGGAAAGTTGTTTTTCTCTCTTTCTTCCTCCCTTTCATTCTTCTTTATGAAACGAGAGCCCCATTCTGTTCATATGCTGAAGATCAAGACAGCAGAGCAGTAGAGGTTGAAGCTAAAATAAAAGGGAGCCACTGATAAAACTACGTCCAGGAGGAGGGCAGGCGGGGCCAGAGCAGAGCAGAGAGACGCAGGCTCTCTCTGGGAGGAGGAAGGACACTTCTGTGCCATCACAACGGTGGTGGAGGTGCAGTGGATGAGAAGTCAGAGGAAGAAGCTGGGGCTCTGCCTGATGGCTCTCTTTCCTCTTGAGTGTGCAGGGATGGGCTGTGTGCAGCCGGGTGAAGGACTGCAGAGGCTGCTTTGGGACAGGGCACTGGATCAGGCAGGGCTTCCCTACAGCAGGTCACAGAAAACCCTGCTCAGACCGACTGGAACAAAAAGCAGAATCACTGGTTTGTGCAGCGGGAAGTCCAAGCGCAGGGCTTGTTTCAGGTAGGGACGCATCTAGGGGTTCAAACAAAGCCATCAGATCTCAGGGTCTTTTCCTCTCTGTTCTGTTGCCTCCAGTTCTCAGGCGCTGCTGTTCAGTCCCTGGGACTGTGCCGGTCCTTGGCAGTGACGAGACTCGTCCTCTTAGTATCAAGTGCAGCGAGAAAGGAGGGAGGTTCCGTCCTGGAGGTCATGCCCGAGTCTCGGCATCGACCTGGATCACACCCATTTGAGTCTTAAGCTCATCCTTGAACCCATAACCAAGGCCAGGAATTTGAATTACTCTGACTGGCCAATCCCTGGGACATGTGATCACCTCTGATCCGGTCACTGCAGAGTGCTGAAGAGCCGGCTGTGGGTCACCTGTTCATCTCTTAGCACTGTGCTGGAGCCACTAAACCCAATTTCCCCAAGGGAAGGAAGGTGGGGAAATCGGGCAGAGCAGGCAAGTGTGACAGGTGCGAACTGAACTACAGGCTTGCTTGGGGACAGGCAAGGGTCTTATGTGTGAAAGTGGAAAGGGAAGCCAGAGTGTGGGAGGGACTTGAGATAACTGTCCCCTCTGAAACAGCCCCGTAGGGACTGAGAAGGGACAGTTACTTATGAATAAAAGATTGTGAGATGGATTGCATGAATGCATAGTCAAGTCAATTAGCACAGTTTTGCGACTATATACATATGTGTGTGTATGTGTGTGTGTGTGTGTGTGTGTGTATATATGTAGCAGTTCTTGGTAGCCAGCCCTGGAGTGTGGGGAGAGGAAGCAGAAACGTTGGTAGAAAAGGACCCACCCCCTGCAGACAGGGTTACAGCCGGCATTGGAAGTGCTCTGTGTCAATCACAGCGTACTGACTTGTGGGAAATTCCTGACTACCCTGAAGGCACTTGCTTGAGCAATACACAGAGTGTGCGGCAAGTTGCGGCAAAGGAGCAGAGGCGAGGTCTCCAGCTTCTCCTGCAGGCAAATTTACTCTCAGGGAAAATGCAACAAGTGTGCTTTGGCATGGTCCCCAGACAGGCGCAGACACAGCGTTGCTGTGAGGGGCTGTGAGCTGTGTGCCTTTGTGGATTTGATGTGTTCCTGTTAATCACATATAGCTAAGCCAGTACTTAAAATAGATGGGTCACCAGTGAATTGGCATGTGATTTGCACAAAATACACTTTCAGTTTTAATTTTATGTTGCTACCCTTGGGGTATTTTTAATAGGAGCAATAATCTTTCTTGGTTCCTGATCCCCTCCTCACCCTCATTCTCAATTTTTCTCGTTCACTCTCTACAGTAACCACAATTTTGGCTACCACAAATCCACAGCTGAGTCAGAAGAGACATTGAGCCTGGTGGGGAGATGGGACAGTGAGAGACGTAGTAATCCCCGTGGGGAAACTTTTGAGGACATGACCTTCAAGTATAGAGATGGAGATAATTGTGTATCACGGGAATTACAAAGCAGGAGATTGGCTCATATGTTTTAAGCAAGTATGTGTACGTTTCCTAACTAATATAGGTGGTGCCATATTTCTTTTTCGTTCGTTTGTTTGTTTTTGTTTTTGCATTGAGAAAGGCTTATTGTCAGGCGGCCAAAACAAGGAGACAGGAGTCAGACTCAAACCTGTCCCCCGTATTCCTTATAAGAGGCATTTCCGCAACAACTTTCTCACACACCTTTGTCTCCAATCCTTCCTTGTATCCATTCCATGAGGCTGTGAGAGTCACCTTTCTACGGGGCGCCTCTGACAAGGCTGCACCTTGATCAAACACTCTTTCTGTCTAGAGAATAAAGCTCGAATCTTTATGGTCTTCTGGATCCTTCAAAATCTGTCCTCAAACGCCTCTTTCATTGTTTTAACTTTTTATGTTTCAACATTAAATATTTCAACACACTGAAAAGTTCAGAGAAGAATATGATAGGCATCCAAGTGCCCACAACCAAGGTTAGACTGTGAATTGGTTGGCCGCACTGGCTTCAGATGGCCGTGTAAAGAGTCTTACAGATACTCTTAAAGATAGAAAAACAAAAAAGAAAACAACGAACCAGTGCTTTTCCTAATCTCCCACACTACTCAACACAGTGCTCTGACATCAGATGTACGGGTGTTTTCCCGCACGCACTAAGCATTTCTCCAGCAGACACCAGCTTGGTGTCCTCTAATTCGATTCAATTCTGACACCATCTCCAGGAGGTAGCGCCAGATCCCACAGGTTAAGGGCTCAGTCCCACCAGACTGCCCCCCACTTCAGATGCCAATCATAACACCCAGGTTGTGACCTGTGCTTTTGACCAATCAGCTGTATATCGGGGTTCCCAAGACCCCCTCCTCAGATTTGACTAATTTGCTAGAGTGGCTCACAGAACTCAGGGGAAGACTTTACTTACGTTTGCCTGTTTATTATAAAGGATATTACAAAGAATACAGACGGAAGAGACACACAGGGCGATTTGTGGGAGGGACCATAGAGTTTCCATGCCCTCCCCAGGCACGCTGCCCCACTGGACACCTCCCTGTGTTTAGCTATCTGGAAGCTCTCCGAACCCTATTTTTTGGGGGTCTTTATGGAAGCCTTATTACACAGGCATGATTGATTAAGTCATTGACCACTGGTGATCAACTTTACCTTCAGGCCCCCTCCTCTCTCTAACCATGCCTTGGTCTTTTCTCTGACCAGCCGCCACCCGGAAGCTATCCAGGGGCCCAGCCACCAGTCATCTCATTAGGATATAGCAGACACTCATGCTAATTACTGATCTGATCACTACCCATTACCGGTATTGAAACATCACTATGTACCCTCATAAATATGTACAATTACATATCAATTTTTAAAAAATAAAATTTAAAAAAAAAGATGCTCTTACTCTGGAGACTCTAAGGGTTTGAGGAGTTGTTAGTCAGGAACTGGAGACCAGACTTATATTAAATATTTCACAACATCACAGATACAGCCACCCTGCACCCCCTGGGGCTCACAGTGCCATGGTCACCGTCTTCCTCCCCTCGCTGCCGTGGAGACAACCACTGTTCTGAAGTTGTGTACCCTTTCCCTCCATGTTCATATATTTTTATTTATTTATGTATCAGGGTACAATATATAGAATTATTCAGGGAGATTTAAACTTCATGTCAATCAAATCATATGTATCATAGAGCAATTTGTTCTTTTTATTTAATGTTTTTGTGATTATCCCTGTTAATTACGTAAATCTAATTCATGCGTTTACTTTAACCTGCTGTATTACACTCCAATGTATAGATACATCAAAATTTGTGTGTCCATTCCTGATGAACATGTACTTAGTTTCTAACATAACAATACTGTAACAAATACCTCTATGCATGCTCCCCTGGGCTCATATGTGAGTTTCTCTAGGGCAGTGTTTTCTCAAAATTATGTTCTGTTTGTATATTTTAAGAACAATGCAGGTAAATGCAGAAAGTAATGAAAGAGAAAACACACATTTTAGAATTTGTCGTCACAAGACACAATAGAGAATTCTCTTTCAAGTCTCACAGTCAAGAAATGTTCTACTTCTGAACACCTTTTTCTCTGTGAACCTTGTAATAATTGGGGTGCTCTTTTTGCTTTGGCTGCTAAGAAGCGTGGTACCAAATTGGTAGCTCCCTCTGGGAACTCTAGCTCTGTGTGGCTTGTATTTTGTGTGATAATCTCTCCCTGGCTTAATTCTTTGTCCTCAGCTTCGTCATCTCAACTTCCCTGAGGGTGTGCACGTGTGTGCTCGCGTGTGTGTGTTGTATGCAGGTGTGTGCATCCTAGAATCATTTGTGGAGTGCAGCATGAAAGAATCAATGAGGAAATAAGCAGTCTACTGTAGCAAGACTAGACAGGGCAGAATGGGCAGATCAAATACGCTGTACCCATTACAGAATTTTGCCTTTGAGCTAATTTCTGTCAAGATGCATTTCTCTCTCATAAATAATGCAGTTTATAGTTTTATAACTGTGGCATTTTCTACTGAAAACTAAGCTCAACCCCACACTATATAACCATTTCAAAGGTTAGACTGTCACGCTTCCTTGTCTCGATTGGAGTGTTGATATATAAATCAAAAGGACAATTTATGAGCTTGCTAATATTCAGTGGTTAGAGGCACAAATAACAAAAGCTGATAAAACTCTAACATATCTGAAAAAAATCCATTAGTCAATGGATCCTTCTCTTTGAAAAAAAAAGATGAGACTCGTGAACACTGTAATCTGCCTGCACAAAGATTATATGTAAATCATATGCAAATTATCCCCACTATGCTGACAGTGACTAAAAGCATTTATTGTATCTCACATGTTCAGCTAACAAGAAATGTGGGGAGTAACTAGTTCCCTAATAGTACAGTGTTTTAGAATCTAAGCCATTCTCCGGCCTCGAACGAATAGGACTTTTAAGCATCTTGCCCTGATGAACCTTTAATGTTTTGTGTTGGAGTCTTTTTCCACCTCATTTTAATTATGTCCTTTGATGTTCGGCCTCTTCATTTGGTTATACGTGTCATTTTTTCCTTTGGTTATTATGGAAGCTATCCATCCTACAACGTAGACGGTCTTTAAAGTGCCTTCTTTTTCTCCTCGGCTCTGCTGTTCTGCTTTGGCTCTATTTATACACACAGATTGGTTTGGCAATTTTTAATGACTTGGCAAGTCAAAATAATTTTGGGCAAAAAAAAAATTTTTTTTAAAAAGGAAAAACCAGTGGAACCAGAATTTTTTTTGTCTGAACTGACCTAATCGGTCATGGCAATTGCTGTCATTTTCCAGTTTAATGACCAATGAAGTAAAAATTAAGTGAATTGCAAACCCCACTTAAATTATTTTCACATGGGTGAATTTTCTTATCCGTTCAAAGGCTGATTTCGCTTAGTTTGATTCTATCTCGTGCATTTGCAAAGTGCACGGGGGATGGGCCAGTTGCACCAGCAGGTGAGTGGGGACGTTTGAAGGTCATGGAGACTCCAGGTGCTGCTTTGCTTGTTTAAATTACTGGCTGAATCCTGTGCCAAATCCTAGAATATTTCATTTCTTTTTTGTTATTTGCTGCCCAAATAACACTATGGGGAGGTTTAAAATACAAAAACAAAAATCATCTGAGATTTTACTCTCCTGATAACAATTCTTGTTTTTCTTTTCAGAGGCTTTGTCCACAAGCGTACTTTTTACATGGTTGCCTCCAACAACTTTTTCCCTCCGCTTAATAAAAAATGCCGTTCTCTCTATGAGCACATACGTTCTGGACACAAAGGAAACCAAATGATCCATTTGGTCTAGTTCATGGTTTGCCACACCGGCACTGGCAGCATTTGGGTCTGGATGGTTCCCTGCTGTGGTTGCTGCGTCCTGTCACTGCAGTGCCCTTGCCCCTACTCCAGCTGTGACAGCCAAAAGTGCCTCCGGGCACTGCCAAATGTCCTCTGGGGGCAGGAGGCTTGGCTAAATCACCCCAGCTGAGGACCACTAGCCCATTTTTCTTATCTGAGGACAACAAATGATGAGACTGAGATCCTATGGTCCAGGTGGGCAGGAAGGTGGGGCTCCAGGGGGCAGGGAAGCCTCCGAGGAAGGCACGCGGTGTCCACTCAGGTGGGCACGGGAACCCCACGCCCAGCTCTGCCAAAACCGGAAACAAACAAGCAAAACTCTCCTGGGAATGTGTGTTGTGCCAGGCTCTGGAGCTGAACCATGATCCTCTGGGGAAGGTAATATTATCTATGTTTTACAGAGAGGGTCAGTAACTCGCCCACTAGTAAGTGAGGGAATCCAAGATTCAAATTCTGAGCACTAGGATGGTAGAGCTTACATTCCATGAATACCTCTTACCACCACGCGGAGCGGTGTGATGTGTGCTCTAGGCCTAAGGTCAGGGGAGAAGGTCGCGCTCGGAAGGTGAGCTGCCCACCCACCCTCGGGAAGAAAGGCGGCTGGGGGTTCTGTTCTGCCTGGAAATCAGGCCTTTTGTCTGTTCCACAAAGGATGTCCAGGGCTTTATACTCTGGTTCACTTTACATCATGACCGATGGAGAGCGTCCATCTGGTCATCTCCGAGATTCTTGTTAAACTTCGCCAGGGCAGGACGGAACAGAAACACCTGTCATCTGCTTGAGGCCCAGGAAAGTGCGTATGACAAGGGTAAGGCCTCGGAGTGAGGGCACCCTAAAGCCCCGGCTGTGCACACTGGAGTAGCCCCACACAAGCTGTAAATGAGAGCAACTTGTCACTTCTCACACTGGGGTCGACTTGTCTTTTTCCTTCCCTGAGGACAGGTGGGAGGAGAATCCCAGAGAGGTGATTAGGTCACAGCAGGGGGGCTTCAGTGCCACCCAGCTGCGGGGGGAGGCAGGCCCTTCCTGCCCTGCCCCACCCTGCGCCCCACAGTGTGGGGTCAGAGCCTCGGGTGGGGACAGCCCTGCTCAGCGCACCAGTGAGAGCTTTAGATCCTGCACGGTGATGAGAAGAGGAGAGGCCAGGGGTTGACAACAGGCAAGGACAACTTTGGAAGAAAGAACTAGGTGTTTAATGGGGAATTTTGTTGTTTCTGCCGTGTGTCGGGTGCTGTGGGTCCTCTCTGCTGCACCCTCCTGAAATCTCCAGTACAGTGTATGTTTCCCATCATGGCATCCTGGCATTGGGTGGGCCACTGGCGACGGCCCAGGTGCTAAGGCAGGCTCAGGATGGGCTCAGGTAGTAAACAGAGGTGGCCCGCGAGGGACTGGCCCATCATCCAAGTTGTTTTGATGATCAAAGAGTAGGAGCAGAGTCACCGGAGTCCTGCCAAGCACCGGACACTCCACGCTCACCAACAACCAGTTCTCATCACGACGTGTGAAGTCGCCGATTGCTGCTGCCCTCTGACAGTTCCAGGAACTGAAGCTCAGAGCAGTGGCGCCACTGTCCCAGGATCAAACAGGCGCTGAGCAGCAGAGCTGCGGTGCAAGCGCCCCTGCGCGAGGCTGCGAGCCGGGCTCTTACCTGCTCCGGCAAACTGCCGACTGACCAAACAGAGCAGGACTCGCAAATTTCTCTGTTTCTCTTTGCCGGACAGAAGTAAACAGTCTGTTGAGGTGGAGGAATGAGGGTCCTTCCGGGGGGCCCACACCGGCCGGGTCCTGTCAGCCTCACGCTGTGGGAGACAGGGCAGGCGCTGGGGGCACTAGCACCTCCGCCAGCCCGTGTCCTGGCCCGTTCCGTGATTTGATTTCTACGGTGCTTCCCGCCCGCTCCACTCTGGAATCCGAGAAAACACAGCGTTGTGCTCAAGCCTGTTAATCTCAGGAAGGGATGTAACTCTGTAAAAGAGGACAAAGCAGGGTTTAGTGACTGCTATCTCTGACTTCAGGCGACATCTCTTTGGGAGCTACCGTGTCAGGAAGCCCATGGCTTTAGCCAGTCCTCAGCTTTCTGGCCAGTCTGGCCTCTGCTGCCGGTGCCTTGGTGTGCAGAGGGGCTCACCCAGCGGCTGGCTGTGTTCTGAGAGCTACTGGCTGCATGTGGCTGAACGTCAGCCATTGGCACCAAGGAAAAGGATGCTAGTATGCGTGGGAGAGACCAGGAGTCGGTTATGTCATTGTCAGCTACTATTTGGAGGTCAAAGACGCATATCAAGTGAAGCAAAGAAGAATCAAGCGCTCCTTCCAGCTGGGTTTGGAGACACAAGATCTGGGGCAGTTGGGAGGCTGAGGCAGAAGGATCGCTTGAGCCCAGGAGTTCGAGACCAGTCTGGGCAACATAGTGAGACCACGTCTCTACAGAAAATACAACAACTAGCTGGGCGTGATGGTGCATGCCTGTAGTCCCAGCTACTCGCGAGGCTCAGGTGGGTGTATGGCTTGAGCTCAGGAGTTCAGTGACACCACTGCCCTCCAGCCTGGGTGATAGAACAAGGGAAAAAAATCTGGGGTAGAGACAGAAGCAGCAGCGCATAGGGCCAGCCGTGAACCTGGTGGATCAGAGTCAAACTGGAGAAGCCAAGAACAAGAATCTGGGAGTAATCACCAGCGTCAGGGAGGCTAAGGATGTGGAGAATTACAGCACGCTCTTACCTCCTTTGCAGAGAGCTGGTGAAGTGTGGACCTCGAAAAAGAAAAGTCACAAAGAAGATCGAAACCTTATTGAATTCTAAGGAGGGAGAGAGCCTTTATATGCATTCAAATGTGTGTGCGTATTTGAGGAATATACAGACATTAGAAGACTATGTCTGTATATAATCTATGTGCTAGCACTTTTCTGGGTACTTCGTGTCAAGCAATGAACAATATAAACAAAAAAGGTCCTTGCTCATGTGGAGATTACATTACATCCACATCTATATTTCTATGTATATATGAATGTATATATGTATATATTTATCAAATCACATCCACTTGAACCCATGCTGTGGCTAAAAGGTATCGCCAAATTGCTATTCTTTTTTGAAGAACAGATGAAAAACACGAAACCTGGAATGTTTCCACTGGTTTTGCAAATTATGTCACAAAACACAAAAGCACTTTGTTCTTGTAATGAGATTAGATATTCCCTGCTATTATCTTGTTTATACCACTAATTGATTTAACAATCTTTTTATGAAGAGATTGTGCCGCAGAAGGTAAACATCAGCCCATTGTCTGTTCAAACGATCGTGACTTGGAAATGAGGGAGTTCGGAGTAGCAGGTTTCAGTGTGGTCATTTTCAGCTGGGTTTTCTTAGCTTGAATTAGAGTTTATGAAAGTAGCATGGATTTCCTCAAGACATTGGCATCCTTTAAATAGAATATATTAATAGTAGGTATGGAAATGACTCCCCCGCTCAGTCAAAACTTCCTCATGGGTGTGAATCTGTTTTCCTATTTTAAAACTTGGGAAATAATCCACTGCAGTTGAGACTGAAAACTGTGGGTCATCTGACAACAAAACTTCCTTTCCTTGAACTCTTTATTCCTATCTTATTCCTGAGAAGTAACAGCCCTGGACTGCAGTAATATATTACTGTAACATACTGCATTTTCCAGGCCCCTTTGCAAAGCTGACTGTGGGTTTAATGAACCAGAACTCGATCATGCAAATATTGCCCATCAGCGAGGTCTGGCTCTGACACTGTCCGTGGGACAGGGAGCAACCTGTGCAGAAATGTGTTGGGGGGGCCTTCAGCTCACTCGCTGAGCACGAGGGCTGCTTTTCTGCCCTCGGCAAGATCTGCCGGTGCGGCAGCGGTGCCCGCCCTGTTTTTGTGCCCCGAAATCAGCATCGTGTCAGCTCAGCCTCCGTGCCGTTGGCAATTTTCACCAATTGTTTACAGTGCTCTAATTTTTACACTCTCTTTAAAGGATCTTTGTGTGTGCTGATTGCAGAAGGTAATATTTCTGGCATCAGTAACCATGGTAATGAATCATTCTCCTCTCGGAATGGGTGCCAGCTGCACCAGTGTCTAGATAGTAGCACCCCGGTGTTTTGCTAATGAGCGACTTTTCATTTGCTGTAGGAGGACGTTTCCACGTCTTCACATCCTTGCTTGTGTGTTTTGTTAAAGGCCGTTCCCTGAGAACAACATTTGAGAAAATAAGTCCCATTTCGTAAAACCTTGATCTCAAAAGGAAAACATTCCTAGCTGCAGAAAGCAGAGCACGCAGAAGGCACCCCTTTGAAGGTTCCGTGGGGGACCCCTCCCCCGCCTGCTGCTCCCCTGCCCCCCAGCGGCGCAGTCCTGGGTCTCAGTCCCGCGCAGAGAGCCTGCCATCAACATTCTCCTTCGACTGCTAGAGAAAGGAGTTTCCATATTTTAAAGATTTATGTTATGAATAATTTAAGAGAAATAAAGAAAGCTTCTAAACTCTCTTTGAATTATGTAATGGGAGCTTTGGAATACGTTAGCATTTTGCCTTATCAGATTGAAATCTTTCTGTGGGAAGGTGAAGTGGAAATGTAAGCCACTGTTGCCCTTCAACCCCTGATACTGATGAGACCAGGAGAGACAGAGCTTTCCGCCTCGCAGGAGATGAGCCCTGCAGGGATGGGTGCTCTTACCCTCCGCAGGCTCTTTCCGCAAATTACTGACCCAGCAACCTCCCCAGCTTTGCAAGCACTTGACTCCCAAACCACTGCTGCTCCTAGCCTGGGTGGCGTTTTGAAGGGAGGGGAGGGGAGCTGATATCCAGCGTCACTGCGGAGTTTTCTTCTCTCTCCCAGTCATTTAGATACGTGCCACTCCGCCGCCCTGCCGCTGTCCCAGGATCTTCTGACGCGGCCACCGACTTTCAGAACCCTCGCTGACAGTTTCCCAGGCCCGGTGAGAGGCAGCACGGTAAAGCAAACGTGCGGTGTTTCCACGCTGCTCCACATGCTTCATGTGTGTTCACTGATTTTATCCTTATGACGGCTCTGTGCTGTAGCTACTGATATTATTATTTCCATTTTACAGATGAGAAAACTGAGGCCCAGAGAAGTTAAGTAACTGGCCCAAGGCTTCCTTCCTCATGAAATGGAAATGACAGCACCTGCTTCACAGGGTGCTTGGGAGGATTCGATGAGGTGAAACACAATGAGCTGAAGCCGTCTAGAAACCCTACAGAGCCAAGAGTGTGTGCGTGAAGATGACAACAGCGATGAAGATTAACTGGAAAGGCCGAGTAATAACACACAAAAACCGCATCCCTGAGGAATACTAAAATAAGTGACTATGAAGTTATTCAAATTTCTCAGAATTGTGTGCTTAGGAACTCACTTATTTCAAATTATTGTTCCTGTTGAATTAGCTCATAAATTTAAGGCCACGGTTCCACAACAAGTCTGACATACGTGGAAAACAGGGCTGGTACTACTGTTGTTATTGTTCGAAAATATCCATCCTTTTCAAAGGAATTAGCATAATATGCCACTTAAGGAGACAAACAATAAATTCCTTTATACATCCACTTAATTACTCAGAGCAAGAAAATACTGGTCAGCAAGGTGAGGCTCTTGATGGGACAGCGGAGATTAAGTCACTGGCATTTAGGATGACACTGAAAAGTTACCACATAGCCACAGCAGACGGACTTTGAAAAGGATAAAACTAAATGGCCTAAATGTTACGAAATGCAAAGCTTAGAGCTTAGCAACATGTATTTGAGAGAGAAAGGAAAGAGTGAGAGGAAGAGTGGGAAGGAGAATGAGAGACAGAGAGAAATGAGAGAATTTCACCTTAGTGTTTAAGGCTCAGTGAAGATCTTAGTGTTTAAAAACAGAGGGTTCATTTTTCCCATCGCAGAAATGATAACCTGACTCTAATTTTCCCCTTGGATATTTTCCCAGGAGATAAGAGAGTTGCAAAAACATAAAATGTACTTACACGGTTTTCTCAAGTAGACTAAAATAATCACTTGCATTAAATGGAGGTTTGTTTTTTTGAACTTAGCTACTAGTAGCCAAAAACGTTAAATCTTTCTTTGTCATATTGGTATTCCAGAATCAAATTGACAAGTGGAAAATATGAAGGCTTTGGTTTCTCCAACATCAATCACAGTCAGCCAGCTGTATGGATACTGTCCTCTAGGAGAGCACACCATATTCCCTTACAAAGTCAATCTTAGTGTTGAACCAATGAATCACAAATGCTTATGCTTCGGAGAAGCAGAGACCAGGGAAAAACCTCTTTATTGGCACCAGGGAGGGTGGGGAACAGAACAGTCCTCCTGGCAAGGGAGAATTTTTTGCCTGCATTTATCCCACATCAGAACCTGTGAATGCCTTGGAAGGGAGCCATTAATATGTACTCCAGAGGACAGATGGTGAGTGAACGCAGGAGAATGCTACAGTAGAAAAGGAGATGAATTAGCTTATTAAGAAATCAGCTACTTGATGTAACATGGCAAGTGTCCATGGAATACTACATGGGGTCTGAGTCAAAGAGGAGAGGGATTTCCCAACAGCTTGCTCTGAAGTAAGGATTTGTCTCTGGATCACCATGAACCACAGTGATTTTACAAAAGCCTCCCTTGCTGAGTCTGAGGTTCTCATGTGGGTTCCCCTGATCTCACTTTGGCAGCCGTCCCTCTAGGGCACTGCTGTCCACTGCTCTGCATTTTGCACCTACCCGAGAATGCACAACGTGATAACCGTGGGGCAGCAGTCAAGCAGATTGTTCCAGGCACTGTGCTGGGCTCAGAGGACACGGGTGACTAAAAGAAGCATGCATTCTCATGCAGCTCATGGTTTAATGGTTTATAGGAGGGGACACATGGAGGGAAAGATGTCATTTTGTGATGGAGGCAGAGGGTGCACAAATGTAGCCACCAGAAATAAGACCTCAAGAAGTGGTGGGTACTTGGCAAGCTAGAGAGTGCAAATGTGAATGTATAGATTTTTGTGTAAAAGTTTCTGATTTTTAAAACACTTAATGTGAAGCAAAATTCATTGAGGGCTGAATTCAGCCCCTGGGCTGCCAGTTTGCCTGCTCCTGTGAGAGGTGGGAGGACAGGAGGCTGCAGAGGGGATGGCCCAGGACATGCCTGTTCCTTCCCCTTGTTTCTCTCTAGGCCTGTAGAGTTGGGATGTTAATATCAAAGAAGCAAACCAAATCAGACCTCCAAGTGTCTTAGCCTATTTGTGCTTCTATAGCAGAATGCCAAAGACTGGGTAACTTGTAAAGCAAAGAAATTTATCTGGTGCTATGGTTTGAATGTGTTCTCTAGAGTTCATGTGTTGGGACCTTAATCCCCAGCACAACAGTGTTGAGAGGTGGGGACTTTAAGAGTTAATTAGGCCATGAGGGCTCTGCCCTGATGAGTGGATTAATGCTGCTGTCTTGGGAATGGGTTAGTTATCTTGAGTGGATTCCTGATAAAAGGCTGAGTTTGGTCTCCTTTTCTCTCTCTTGCCCTCTCTCGCCCTCTTGCCTTCTGCCATGGGATGATGCAGCACAAAGGCCCTCACCAGATGTGGGCCCTCAGACTTGGGCTTTCCGGCCTCCAGGGCTGTGTGGGCTTAGGGGAAGTCACTTTGGTGCCTCAGTTTTCTCATCTGTGGAATGGAGAGAATATTAGCAACCACCTTATGGGTAGCTGTGAGGAGGATTGAATAAGTTGATACAGGCGGAAGTGCTTGGCAGAGTGTCTGTCACATAGAAGGTTTAAGACAGATGATTCCAGACTGTGAGGAAGGATCCCAGAGAAAGCAGTGAGCAGGTTCACTTGGAACCAGCTGTGCTCCTTCTCTGGGACGTCCTCTCCCTCCATGGGCTTCTCCGCACTGTGCCCACTCTCCTTCTCCTCCAACTCTGGTCTCCACCCCCGGCTGTCTCTTCTTTGCAGATCTCGATCAGCGCTGCTGAAACTGTTTCATGCACATGAATCCCCTGGAGATCTGACTGAATGCACATTCTGGTTGTACAAATCCAGGGTGGAGCCGGAGATTTGGCACTTCTAAGAAGCTCTCAGGTGTTGCCCACTTTGAGGAGCCAGGAGCTAAAGAGCACGCTGCCTCAGTGTCCTTCTCCAGACCAAGTTCTCCAGCAAGCCCTGCTCTCTAAGGTCTTCTGTCTCCCTCAGCACCCGAGGTCCAGGGCAGGTAAGGCCCCTTCCGCTCACGCTCACTTGCATGGCACGAGGCGGATTGGACCCGGCACCCGCAGACGATTCCAGCTCCTGCTGTCAGCTCCGTCTGCTTCCTCACGCTCTCTGTGACTCACGTACGCCCGTGGGAGAGTCCTAGTAAGTGATATGAATAGATTTTGCAAAATCAAACGCTTTCCAATCTCATGACATCATAGATACACTTCCAGGGGAGTGATTTTTTTTTCCCCCAGAATAAACACAATAAAACAGAACTTTCTGTTACAGGCTGTTGTACTTGCCTATTGACAGCTCTGTCTCTTGAAAGAATAGTCTCACAGAGGCGAGGGTGTCTGGCTTACTGGGACACCCTGCGCACGGTCAATCCTCAGCAGGTGTGCGAGGAGGAAATGAGTGCATTCCACGTGGCACAAGTGATTTGGCCACACTGCACATCTTTGTTCCAAGATGTCCAAGCCACAGATACCCCGTTAATATGTGAGGATGTCACAATTCTCTTGGCTCAAAACCTGGGAAAATGGAACCGACGGGCCTCTCTGTGTGCTGGCACCAAGCAACCAGCTTGCCCGTGTCCCAGCTACCAATCGCAGAAGAAAGTATTCTTGGAGAAAGAATAACCTAAAAGTGGAAAAATGACAGCAACCTAAAGCACAGTAGCGTTACAGTCTTTCAAAGTTGCTGTGTTTGTCCCCAGTGCCATTTATACTTTGTCACAGGGTCCAGGGCGCCCTCTGAAAGTTTTCTCCGTCCCCACCCTTCCCACACAACCCCAGGGATCAGCGTCACATCGTGACTCTCACCTGCTGTCTGTGTCATTACTTGTACGTTGACTCGCCTTCACTGCAGCCTGTTTGCTGGCTGCCACGCGGAGCAGGAGGAGCAGGGCAGTCCAGTCGAGTTAGAACAAGAGGATGAGGCGAGATTTAATTAAGCACAGATGCTGTTTGTGTCGGGTGTTGGGGAGATTGGGAAGGACAGCAATGAGGACTGTATAAGCCCCATGCCCCAGCCAGGCCCTGGGGCCAGTGCCTCGGAAAGCCCAGCCTGCAGGGTAGCCCCTCGTGGCTGTTGAGAGATGCTAATGGAGGGTGTCACCCAAGGGCCGGGGACAGCTCTGGGCTGGGAGTGCAGGAGCAGCGAAGCCAGGAATAAAAGCATCGCCAGCCAAAGCTGGAACGAGTCCCAGGGCCGGGGGAAAGTCCCATAAGGTCTCTGCATGGCTGTGATGTCCCAAATCTGTCGCAAACCTCTGCTACTGGCAGCTCTGCGCCTGTGAGTGGTGCTGACGTTGACGGTGTCAGGGCCCAGAGAGAATCCGTTGCAAGGGAAATACAACTGGATTGAGATTCACAAACCCCACATACAACCTGAAACTCAAGGAACCCTCGGGCTTTGGGGGGAAAAGATGAAGAGAGAGAGAGGAAAAAAAAGAACACATAAAGAAGGTGGTGAAAATTAGAATGCGGAGTGTGACAAGGAATCGCAAAGACGCGGCTCCCAAATGCTCTATTCTCCTAGCGAGGAGTCCAGACTGTTTCAGTGGGAGACACAAAAGGTTTTATGGGGAGTAATAGAAATTTTATTCACAGAACGATCCTGCAGTTGTATAGTATATCCGATTTACGGCGTGGTTTTATATAGATTGTTTCTTTTCCTACCCACTCAGGCCGGGAAGGAACACAGGGAAGGAATTACATTAAGTTCACGCGTGAGAAATCAGTCACAGTTTCTCTCACCTTATGGCCCGTAGGTCGTGCGCATCAGAAGCAGGCGGGGAGTCCTTGCTTAAAAATCGGGCTCCTGATCTCTGCTCCTGACCCATGGAATCAGGATCTCTAAGACGAAGCTCAGAAATTTGCTGTTTTCAAAATCTGACTCTTTATTTTTCATCTTTATGAAGGTATAATTGACAAATAAGAAGTGGGCATCTTTAAGGTGCACGGTCTAATGTTTTGATATCCATTTACGTGGTGAAATAATAGCCACAAAGGAATTTGCATTTTTAACAAGCTGTCCAGGTGGTTTATAAAGACACTTGAGCTTGAGAACCGTGGGCTGCAGAGGTTCAGTGGCTCGCCCACGTTCATGCCGCCCACACGCCCTCAGCCTCATTCACCCTCACTCATCCTCAGTCACCCTCACTCACAGTCACACTCACCCACACCCGGGCGTGGCTATGGGTGGACTCAGCTCTTCCGGTCGAGCATCCCTCCCACCAAACCCCTGTGGCCCTCACTGAGTCGACACGGGTGACCGTCACCACCCACCCTGCAACCATGGAGTTTCCAAGATGCTGAGCAGGCACCCAAGTCCTATCCTTTTCTTTAGGGGGCAGATGATGTTTCACTCACGTGGAAAAGGTGAGTCTCCTAAGAGGTTTCCACTTGGTCAGAGCAGCATAGAAGGTAAGCTGTAAATTTGTGGCGAAACTCTGTTTTCCTTATGAAACCTGTGCCTCTGTCACATGTTGGGGTGAGGGTCCTTCTCACTCGGGATGCTCCATTCTGTGTGGAGGAAGCACCTCAATGAAAGCTCGACACTCTCTCGACTCCCTACAGGTGGTGTAGGGAGCAGCAGCCCACCCTCTCTCCTCTCAGCCTTGACAGGTGGCTCCCAGGTGAAGGAGCACGTTCCTCAGGGCTTCTCCAGGCTGCAGGCTTTGCGGGGGCCAGCCCTGCCTGGACAGGGTGGGCACAGCTCTCTCCTGCTGGGTCAGGCATAAGGAGATCCACATTCCACAGGCACAGGCCACATTCCCCAGTACATAATGGCTTCATCTACAATCGAGGTAACCCTCTGGTATCCCATTGGCCTTACTCTCTCTCTTTAAATTAGGTTATGTCTATTTACTTGAATTTCTCTTCCTTTCCACCAAAAATTTTCCAGAACTCAGTGAAACAAAAGCTTGACACATTGAGCTATTTGAAAGGACCCCAAATGCATATCCGTTTTAATGGGTATAATGAAACAAGGAACTGCTTGACTTGTTCTCCAACATTATTTGCTGTCATTGAAGCAGCAAACTTGTGGCAGCCTAGAGCCTCCCTCCCGTTTGCAAAACATCCAGCAACAAACAGCCCTTGTGAGAAGTGTTAGTAAGTCCAAGAATTCAGGCCAACATGGCGGCCACAGTTCTGGCTGTTCTTGCAGAGGGCTTTGTGTGCGGTGGCCTGAGAGCCTCTCCTCCCCTTCCCTTCCTTTCCTTGACCTCCCTAACAAACTCAAGACGTTCTAGTGTTAATTAGGTTGGAGCATACAAAGAGTGTCTGAGTCAATAACCACCCCCAGAATCCCGGGCAGGTACTGTGTTCTGATTTCCCAAGCACAGGCATCCTTGAATGGCTTTGCTGGCTCTGCAGTTTTTGGTCACGCTTCGTCTGAAGCCTCAGTGGGAAGTCAGAGGCTTTACAAACACACTGTGTGTGAGTTATCTGATTGGTAAAGACTGCCTGGCCCTGCCTTTGACCACAGAACTCAGAGGCTCCTGCCTGTCCAAATGGCCAGGACAATCACTCGTTTAAACACATACCTGAGTTTACGCATTTCCGTGTGCCAGACGCCATGTCGGGTACGCTCAGCCTCCACGGGGAGAAGCAGAGAAATGCACACAGTACTGAATAACAACAGAGGGGCCCGAGCAGGCAATGTGAAGCCAGTGAGAATTATGACAACAAGGACTGCGGGCTATGGGGGGAAAGGATCCTGTCCATTGGAAGGCTCAGGGAAAGGTTTCAAGAACTATCATTGAAGAGTGGATAAAATGAAGATTGTTACGCAGGAAAGGGAAGGCCATCATTAGCAGGGAAGAGGCAGACCTCCGCCACTTGCCTCACTGTCTTCAACATCGGCCTCAGAAGTGTCTTCCAACTTCTCCAAGAGCTTGCACGTGCATTCCCTTCAGCATGCTTTGACTGTTGTATCTTTGGGTGTAAGTCTTGACAGCCCCAATCCATGGCTTGGACCAAGAGAGATGGACACCCGTCCTCTGGGAGTGTCCAGCAAGGCATTATTGTGCATCTAGACCCTACGTGTGGACTGGCAATGCACCTGCCCTCCACCTCGAAGAGCTGGCCATCAGGTCATGCCTCCTTGGCTGGGGTTTCCATAGCTTTCCCTCTCTATGTTAATGTTTGTTGGTTCCAAACATTCCCATGCCTTCGGTCTTCTATCTTTTTCCCTCAATCCTCCTTCTAAACTCTGGGACTGTCATGTCCATGTTGACTCTTCTTCTTCTAATTTATCACTTAGGATTGTGTCCTTTCTCTTCTTATTTTATGCATTCCAGCTTAGTGATTGGACTCACATCAGATGGGTACAGCTACCATCATACACTGATGACTCCAAAGCCAACATCTCAAGCTCTGCTACTAAGTTGGTCTGTAGTCACCTTTCTGTGCTTATTCATTCTGGGTGCCCCCAGGCATTTGAATTCTAATGTGTTGAAATGGAACTCATTTTCTTCCCCTTAAAAATGCTCCTAATTCCTTTCTTCTTTCACCTTCCTTATCCAAATTGTTCCAAATTATGTCAATAGTGGCCTGTATATCTCAGATTTGTTTCCAAAATTGATTCCAACTTATTATCCTGTGTCATGACCTGACCACCTCCCACCAGGAGAGCAGCCCTTTAACTTGACTCACTGCCATCAACATCCTGTTGTGTCCTTTACATTGCAACCCAAACTAGTTTGCTAAAAGTAAATCCTAATTCTGCCCTTTTCTTTAAAAACCTTAGTTAACATCTAGCTTTTATAGAAAAAGCCCAACTTTCTCACTAAAAACTTAACCTATTCAATATCACCTTCCACTTCTCCCCGTCTCATATATTATGTCCTCGTGATAGCAAACTTCTCACCAGCTCTCAGCCCTACACGCTCTGTTCCTGCTACCTGAATGCCTGTCCTGCCGTTATGCATCTGCCATCTTTCTTCTAGGAAGCCTTCTTGAACCAGGCTGCAAGTCATTACTCTCACCTCCAGGACCTCCTAGCGCTTAAAATACATTCTGATTTGTTAAATTTGCCAGTGTTGTAGTTATTGTTATTATTTTTGATGGACTTGTATTTTAGTTTTCATACTGAAGATATGAACAGATTATACACCACAACTGCAGTATTCTGAGTTTCTGTTTACTTACGTTTGCCAGTGAATTTTATGCTGTTAGATGTTTTCTTCTTGCATGCTAGCATCCTTTTCTGTCAGATTAAAGAACTCCCTTTAGCATTTTTTGTAAGATGGGTCTGGTGGTGATGAATTCCCTCAGCTTTGGGTTATCAGGAAAGTCTTTTTCATCTCTCTTTTATGTTTGAAGGGTAGCTTAGCAGGGCATAGTATTCTTGGTTGGCATATTTTTTTCCCTTCAGCCCTTTGAATATGTTATTCCACTCCCTTCTGGACTGTAAGGCTGTCACTGAGAAGTCTGGAGCTCCTTTCTATGTTATTTGCTTCTTTTTCTTTGTTGCTTTTAGGATTTTGTCTTTGTCTTTCGCCTTTGAGAGTTTGATTATTATATGTCTTGGGGAAGTCTTATTTGGGTTAATTATGCTTAGTGATCTTTGACATTCCAGTACCAGGATATTCATATCTTTCTGTAGGTTTGGAAAGTTCTCTGTTACTATTTCTTTGAATAAACTTTCTACCCTTCTTTAAGAGCCAAAGATCCTTAGATTTGTTATTTTGAGGCTATTCTCTAGATATTACAGGTGTTCTTTGTTCCTTTTTATCCTTTTTCTTTTTTCTTCTCTGACAGTGTATTTTCAAATAACTTGTGCTTGAGCTCACTGATTCCTTCTTCTGCTTGATCAATTCTGCTGTTGAGATACTCTGATGCATTTTTCAGTCCTTCAATTGTTTTTTTTTTTTTTTCAGCTCCAGGCTTTCTGTTTGGCTTTGTAAAATTTATTTCAATCTCTTCGTTAAATTCCTCTTATAAAGTGCTGAATTGATTCTTTGTGTTCTCTTGAAGTTGATTGAGCTTCCTCATAACAGCTATTTTGAACTTCCTGTCTGAGAGGTCAACATCTCTGTCCCTCCAGGGTTGGTCACTGGTGCCTTGTTAGTCCAAGAGGGCACCCTAAGCCCAGGTATGCTGTGACTCTCTTGCAGACTTCTAGATACTCAGCCTTGATGGAGATGGGTAGGATCAGGGAGAATTCCTTGGGTTCCCAGGCAAAGTCCTTCACTCAATTCCCTCTCTTTCTCCCAAGCAGAAAGATTCTCTCTCCATTCTCTACTGCCTGGAGGTGGGGAAGGAGTAATGCAGTCACTTCTGTGGTCACTGCAGCTGAAACCACGCTGGGTCACACCCAAAGCCCATGGCTCACCCAAGGCCTATGGCAGCTTCTGCCTGACTGCTGCCAATGTTTTTTCAAGGGCTGAGGCCACTTTAGTAAACCAGTGGTGAAGGTAGCCAGGACCAGGGTCTGTCCCAATGGGGCAGAGGATTCCCTACTGGCCCAGGGAGGCTCTAGAAGTGACTTCTGGGAGCAATGGCTTGGAACCAGGGAGCTTTGGGGTTTCTGCCCCATGATAATTTACTGTGGCAGGGCTGGTACTAGGTCCCAAGGCAATGTCCCCTGTACTCTTCCCTCTGCTTCCCCCAAGTAGAAGAAGTCTGTCTCCATGCTGCACTGCCTGGAGTTGGGGAAGAGGTGACATGGGCACTCCCATGGCTGCCTCAGCTGGTGTCACAGGTTGCACCCCAAGCTCACAGCCTCCCAGGCCAGCATAGCACCATGGCTCATCAAAGAACCATGGTCATTAAGGCCTGGCTGCCAGTGAAATTTACTTGGGGCCCGAGGCCCTTTCAGTCAACTGCTATTGAAGCAGACCAGGACTCAGATTCCTTCCGCTGTGTGGCAGATTCCCTTCCGGCCTGGGGCAGATCTAAATGCCCCCTTTGGGAGCACCAGTCTGGAACCAAGGGCTATGGAATTCTGCCTGGTGCTGTGTTCTGCTGTGGCAGGTGGCGCGGAGTTCCAGTGCAAAGTCCTGAACTCACTTCCCTCTCCCTCTCCCTCCCCCAAGCACACAGATTCTCCCCCCACACTGAGGGCAGGGCTGGGGAGGGGTGGCACGGCAATGTGAGACTGTCCTTTCTACCATCTTCAATGCATCTTTTCTTATTGTTATACTAAAAGCAGGTGCTGTGGTTGCTCACTGATTTCTTAGCTCTTGCATGGATTTGCATTCATGTGGTTCCTGTGGGTGGTGGGATTCAGCCACCTTGCTCTGCCTTCAACTTCAGCCAAGTTTTATTAATCTCTCCATTTCCAAAGCCTGTGTTCAATACATGAATGTTTATGAAATGGTCAACTTATTACAAGAGCTTCAAGGAGTTTCCTTATTTTCTTTCTTTTGCTTTTTAAACAATGCATGATCTAGGCAGATTTTCTTAGGAAACCATTGCCCAGGTGGTGCTTTGCATGCTTGGTGCAGGAGACACAGGTTCCTGAGTTCCAGCCCAGACACTCAGTTCCTCTCCTTTCTCTGCATTGACCCATGGGACCCAAGGACATCCAGCTGCTCTGAGGTCATTAGTGTGCCATAAGGAAGCCTAGGCCAGGGCATCCCTTCTCGTCTTGGAGAGAGTCAGGAAACAGGGTGTTAGGTGCACTGCAAAGGACAAACCCAACTTGACCACGTTCTACTTTCAGGACATGTACTGAGTGAATTAGCCCTCTTGAGCCTCAGTTTTCTCCTCTGTAGAATGGGACAATAATTCCTTTGGAATGACAGACTGTGGGGAGGAGTAGCCTGAGCCGATGCCCTGGGAGTGTTACTTTAACTTCTGGGTTTCTGCCTGACAGTGCCAGGGGCAGACCTGGCACTTTGTTTGTGGTATAATTTCTTTATATTCATGTGTCTCTCACTATTATCAACTCTTCTCTGTCTTTGAAATTTCAGTGTCCGACACACAGTAATGATTCGGCAAATGTTTGTTGAGTGAATAAGCGAACATGAGAAGAAAGAGAGAAAGGGATATATGAACTACACAACCACCTACAACAGGGCCTGTGATATGTTTAGTTGTGATTTGCTGGTGAAGTTCTCAAATGTTATTTACTGAGTGTTGAATTACTGGTGCCAGAATTCTGAGTAGTCACTTTTTAAAAAGTGAAATCAAAACACGTGGATTTCGTTTTTTGACCTAGAGAAACAGGAGTGTTGAGAGGGTCCTGAGGGAACGTCTTTTAGCAGGAGGGCAGGTAGGTGTCCCCTGTGTCTGGGAAGGCAGGTGTGATTCTCAAAGGAGACGCTGCCCCCAGGCAGGCAATGGTGGGAGCTGGAGGAACAGAAGCCTGTGGGGCCTGAGCCCGCCTGAGCAAGCTCGCGGGTGTCAGAGTTTGGCCCCAGAGGGGAACAAGGAGAAGGACTGTGCGAAGAGAGGGCATGCGTCTTGGTGACACCGGGTCTAGAAGCAGCCACTTGCTGCAGGGTGCCAGGCCCCGCTGGGCCCACCCCCGTGGTGGCTCTGGGGACAGTGCACACTGATTCCCCCGCGGAAGACATTCCCTTACTTGGGTCTGGGATTCACTCTCAGGACTGCTTTTTATTCTTTAAGGCTTCTGTGAAAATCTTCAAGAATTGCTTGCTGGGAGGAAACACGGACAAAAATCCTTGCTCAGAAGCGAGGGTGAGTCGCCATGGGGTTTACCAACCTATCGCAGGTTAATAAATAAAAATAAAATCCTTGCAGATGTGAAGTAAGAGGCCACAGGAGCACGCAGAACATCATGATTTTGCAAAAAGAGAGGATGCCGTCTGCAAATGTTCCAGCGAGGCCCTTCCTGCTCTGACATCTCCATAAAATGTATCTGCAAAGGTGGTCCCAGGGGAACCAGTGTTTCCATTCTCAACATCTCAAATGCCAACGGCAAAGAGGAACTGGGGAGTTCTTAATCACTAAACTACATCACATAAGAAGGTAGCAATTAGAACCAAATCGTGGTGTGGTAGAACTCAAAGGAATCTTAGTGGAAAACCTAGCCCAAGCCCCTCATTTTTAGGTGAGGCAGAGGCAGGGAGGGCCCTGCAGCCAGTTGCGGAGCCCGTCAGCTGCAGAACTGGGATCAGAATCCCCAGTGTGGGCCTCCACCTGCCACGCTGCTGCTTCTCCTAAATAAGTTGGACACTTGGTGATTTCTAAATATAGATCTGGACATTCCCATAAACCCGAGGCTTCCTAAGTTTGCCTACAAGTCGCACTTCATAAATTTTGCTGAAATGAGATCACCAGCAATTGGAAGAACAGGTCCTTCCCTAAAGGATTCCAGCTGAGCTTGTGCCACTCGAGAGTCATCTGGAGCATTTCACTGAGAGCGGAAAACCCTCCTGAGCAGGAAAGCACCTGAGACCAGGAAGCATCCTCAGGCAGTGCAAAGACAGACGTCCTCTGGGCGACAGGAAGCGGCTCTAGAGACAGCAGAAGGTAGGCTGAGCAGCCAGGTGTGGCTGCACTGAACAAAAGGACTCCATCAAAGCTGTTCCAGGGTGCGGAGGGTCATGGCTGGCTGGTGACAGCAGGCCACGTCACACGCGAAGGCCGGGCCTGGCTGTGCCCCCACGCTGAGACTGCTCAGGCATTCAGCTAGCACTGATTGCATTGGATGGAGCAGAGCCCCACCCAGCTAGCAAAGCCGGAAGGCCAGCCCGGGGCGACCCGCAACAGCCAGGTCAGAGCTCTGGGCTCTCGAGGAAAATGGGAGCCACAGGGCGGTGGTTCCGAGGCAGCGCTGGGCTTTTCAGGAAGTAAACAGGGCTCTTGGTGCATCAGCAAAACAGGGGTACGGAGATTTAAAAATTCACCAAAGTCCTGGTTTTGCAATGAAAACATAGAAGAAGGCTATTCTGATTTCAGTGCATGTGTGCTTTGTGTCCCCTGTGGGTAGGTGCTTGCCTATTTTTGTGGCACCATGGTGTCCTCAGTGCTTAGGGCCTCTAAAACCTTATTCCGTGGCAGAGAATGGGGCTCAATGAGGGCTCCAGAAAGAGAAGACAGACAAAGCAAAACCACTTGAGCTTTTGGGGCACACAGGAGCAAATGCCCACTGAATTTTCCCTCCTGAGCCCCAGTTTTTGCCCGAACTCACTTTCTGGCCTTTTCACGCCAGCTTCGCCTCCTCCCCGGCCTTATCCTGGCCCTGGTGGCTCAGGTGGAAGGGATCGGTTCTACAATTTGCCTCCCACCATCATGCTACTCAAACAAGCTCTTGTTACTGAAAACTCGGCACTTGTCCACCACGAGGTCAATCAGAAGAACGAGGACAAGTAGTTTGGGGAGGAGGAAAGAGAAGTTTTATTACTTTTAGCAGAAATACAGAGCTTTTAAAGGGAGGCCCCTCAGCTCTAGGCTGTTGTGGTTAACTATGCCAATCCTCCCATCTCTGCCAAAGACAAAGCCTGTGAACCTGGGGGCTGGCACCACCTGGGACTTCTCTGTTTTAACAAAGGACTTAACCTGCCTCACGGGTGCAGGCCAGGCTGCAGTTCCCAAAAGGGGGTGGAGTTTTAAAGAGACAGAAAATCTTTTTTTTTCTTTTCCTTCAGGCCCTTGCCTCTGTTACTTATTCCCCACTCTTGGTGCTACGCTTCCATGCCTAGGGAGGAGGGGCGGCTGCTCTGCTACGTTATGCCCTGCAGCTTTGCCGTTTCCATCACCAGACATGCTGCCCCAAAGCATGACCGTTGGAGACCAGAACACGCCACCCCCAAATGTGCCTCTTTGGCACAAGGATCGTTTTGAGCTGTTACTTTGAGACGCTGCAGACACAGGAGAAGGCCTTACCCTTTTGTGAGAGAAAGTTACGTCTCTAAAGGTAATCTCCATTTGCGAGGGTGTCTCTCCCTGCACCAGGGGAGAGAGAGGCTCTGTCTCATTAGAGACTCCTAGTCCGTGGGCAAGGCGCCCACTCAAATCTGCGTGACAAGCCTGACCCTTTAACAGTTACTGGCCCTTCCCCACACCCCTCTGTCTTTGTTCCAGAGAAACAAAGATGGTGTTTAAGCCCGAAGTTCAAACTCTTTCTCTGAGATCTACTCTAGGGGTTTACTCACTGGGTTACCCTCCAGGTGTGCAGGAGGTTTACGTGTCATTAAACTTCTGTTTGCTTTTCTCTTGGTATTCTATCTTTTGTTACAGGGAGTTCCAGCTAGGAACCCTTGAGGGGTGGATGAGAAAATTACTTTCCGTCCCCTTAACAGACATTTCATTTGTTTATTCGTTTCGGTTTATGCCAATAGATAATTTTGAAGTTTACCTTCTCTCACAGGTTAGCATTTTTTGTCAGGTACTTGGTCCTGTAAATCCTCCCTTCCCCGTGGCTTCTCAAATTTGTATTTTCCTTTCTCGACACAAAATTGCCTGAAGAACCCAGGCCCTTATTTTATTTCATGTTTGGCAAATCACAACATCGATGGGTAAATGTTTGTGGGGAGAAACGACGGAAGAAAGAGCCGGCTAGTTTGCAAGCGTCGTGCGACCAGGGGCGAGTGGTAAACAGGGACAGTGTGTAAATTACCCCCAGGGTCCAGCAAAGGAACTGGCACAGCGCAGGCCCTCGGAGCAGGCTCGCTGGATGCTGGCTAGAAGGGAAGACATGAGAAGACACCACCTGGCTTTCCTTCCAGCCTCAGCTCCTGCTGATCCAGCCTATTCGACTTTCATAGATATTCGTGCTTTCAGATTATTCCCTTGTTCGAAATTTTCAGTCCCCTATTAAATACATCCTTTGTGCAGCATTCAAAGATTCATGCATTTGGCTTCAAGGCAGAGGAGAGGGCAGTGTGTGTGTACGTGTGTATGTACATGTGCATGTGTGTATGAGGATGTGTGTGCACGTGTGTATGTGTGTGCATGTGTGTGTGTGTGTGTGTGTGGTGGGTGATTAGAGAAAGAACGAGACTAGGGTGTAAGAGGACACGGAGGGAGGACAAGAAGCGAACCCCGGCCATCTCATGTATTTGCCCTGTTGGGATTCATTCTGGTTTTCTGAACCTTGAGAACAATGACTTGATAGATCAAGAAGTATCTCTATTTATTTCCAGGGCAAGTTTGCATTGGTATTTGCACACTGGCAAGTTTGCATTGGTATTTGCAAATTCTATGATGGGAATTCTACCCAGTATTTACCTTTGGTGGAAGATCCACCTTCGGTCACTGCCTAGGGTTTTCAAGGTGTGCTGGGGACCACCTGTGGGCCTCTGAGGATGCATCTCCTGTGGCATCAGTGAGCTGAGAGAGTACCCAAACAGAAGAGCAGCACCATCAGGGCCGCCCCTGGGGAGCCCCTGGAGCCCTAGTCTCGTGAGCTCTCAGGACATGGGCTCTGAGCCTGCACAGAGGGAGGAAGAGGAAGCAGCACTGATGATGATGATGATGATGATTTTGACAGCAGAACTCTATTGAGCACCCTGACACCATGGGAATTGGCATGGAACACACGTAATCCTAACATCAGGCTCCGTTCCTGCCCAAAAGTCCTAGGGCTTCAGCAGGCTCCCCGCACCAGTGGACCTGCAGGTGGCCACGAGTTTCAGCTCTTGTGCTTGGAAACACACAGAGGCGGGCCTGGGGCAGCAAGTAATGGATTCTGTGGGCTCTGAGCCTATTTCTGATTTAAAATGGCCAAAGGGAAGGGTCCGACATCTACTCGTTACCTATTGTAGTCATTTGTGAGACAGAGCAGGAAGGATGCCTTCCGTCCTGTGATCAATCCTTTGTGATTTCAGCGTAGCCTTCCCCCCGTAACCACAAGGAGACCCACAGATGCAGCAGCGCTAGCTTTGTCAATGAGTGAGCTCAATTACTTGGAGGCAATTTGAATTTTACAGTCATCTAATCGCTATTGCTGAGACCAGCATCTCCAGAAGGTGGCAGCAGCGAGACACCACCGCCCGGCAGCCACAGGCGAGCTGGCAAACCTTCACATTTTGCCCAGACTCATTCTTCTTACTGAAATCTGCGTGACTTTACACTACCAGTAAAAATATTCACTATATGTAGAATAGCAATAACAGAATGAGTCTTTCATTAAATATTATTGAATCACATGGTGGATAAATGGGGAAAAAATCCTTTTTCTGTAGCCTCTAATTCAAGTGCTGTGTGTTTATGTCATTATTTCCAGAAAATAAATACTGCACGTGCTGTGAGAATGCTTTGCTTCAGTAAGGAATAAGCTCCACCGCTTGAAAATTCGCTTTTGCTGTAAGAGCTGGAAAACTGAAATTTGGGGTTTCTCCTGTCCAGTGTAGATCTTTGGTCAGAGGGAGGAGTTCTTGACGTCTGTGTGTCTCAGAAAGGACACCTTTTTTTTTTAAAACGAGGGAAGATTGAACTTAATTTTTTTATCGACAGTTTAAGAGTTAATGTTCTCCCTAGCAAGATGTCATTCAGTAGGATCGCATATGCTTTTGTTGTTAATATATATGGACTGAAGTATAACTCTAATTACCACACAAAAAGAAATGCAAAGCTTCTTAAATATCTATATTACAATGCATATATGTAAATTACATATGTATACTTCAGTATATTTTGTCCACTTTAAGAATATATAAGATACATGTATGCTATAAACCTCTGATATATATTAATAAATATGGATCACAGATCCCACATTGTATGAAAGTTCTTTAAACATTATTTTACGTTGAGTGTAGATGGTTGCTACATTAGAAGTCTGTACTTTAGCTAACTGATATTTTTTAAAGCAAGCCAGTCTATGTCTAGCTGTTCGTAGCTGGCAAAGCCTGAAACTAATTCTCAGGGCACCTTGTGTTAGCAGATTGTCCTGAGTGACGGAGATTGCATTTGGGGTCAATGCCAGTTTGTCCGGATGCACCCGAAATTCCTCAGAGGCCACGGAGGAAAGATCAGCTGTTCTCGAGAGCAGAACCCATGCTCACTCTCAATAATACTCGGCATGTTCTGTGCCGTCGTACATCATATATTTAAAGAAAATCATTTTTACATTCAGTCCGACTCAGTTGCAGAGGACCCGAGCCCCAGCTCCACCAGTGACACTTCCCTAGGTACACGTCATCCCTAAATGGCATGCAGGAGAGAAGCATGACAAAGGTTCTAGAAGCTTTGACCCAAATCAGTCGGCCTTTGCCTCAGTTTCCTTGTTTGTAAAATAGGGGCTGGAAGACACAGCTTCTAAGAGCCCTTTCGGTTTTAACATTTCATTCTTTCTTTTTCTGGAGGTATGATGAGAGAATGAAGGATTTATCACCACCTCCACCATTACTTCTGCCCAGCTCTGCCAGAGGTAAGAGAAAACGCTCTCCCTTTGTTTAGCAAGTTCACACAGGCTAGCTAAAGAGTCAGCACACTGAGGAAGCCCAGGACTTCCACAGACTCCCTGGAACCTAAGTTCTTATTTTTAATATACAGCTTTTAGTGTTAGCTTCAAAGTCCCAGATCCCTATGAAGGTAAATATTGTATTTTCTGTAACTATAACACATTCAGAAAAATCAATTCTCTGAATCTGTGTGTACTGCTCCCGGCAGGAAGCAAATATCAGCTCATTCCTGTGTAATTGATATGTGACATCTTAGTTTCAAGGCTTAGCCTAAGTAGTTACTAATAGATTTCAGATGACAGATAGAACTTTTTTTCTCTCGTCCTTCAGTGGGAAACCAGAAGGACAGAACTGTGATGGGGGGTTTTGATGCCTTTATGGTAATTTTGCAAAGAGAAAGCCCAAAACAACATTAAGAAAAAATATTGGAATATATGTATACATGAATGATGTTTTACTTGCATGTTTAATGAACACCAATGTATTGAATTCATTTGGGAGGTAAAATGATTTTTAAATTATTTTTATTAAGTTTCATTAAACTGAGGATTACGTGTAAAAGCACCGGGCCAATGCGTGGGGCACAGTCACTCAGCAAATGTCGATGCCATTTGCATAGCGTGTCCGTGAAGGCTGCTTGTTCGTAATCATCTCAGGAACATCTAGGTCGTTGGCATGATGGCAGCGCAAATGAAGAGACTCAAGCAGATTGTCCTAAATAAACGTTGGCAAGTTTCGCTCAGCGTCTTCTTGCACTGGGGTCTGCAGCCCTAACAGCTTTGAAGATGAATCTCACCCGTCCACAAGAAAATGCACTTGGCCCCCGTCGCTCACTGCATTGCTTCTGGCAGTTTTCCTCTAATTTCAGGTACAAAAGCTTACAGACTAATGTCTTCAGGAGGGTTTGGTCGTGAAGCTGTCCCTGTGAACTCTAAAAGTCACGGGAAACACGGGGCAGGTATTGAGCAGGTGTTCATGAGACTTGCTCCCGCCATGAGCTGTCCAGAAGAAGCAAGGGCGTGTTTCCATCCTGCGAGGGACGGGCCTGCCCGTGTGCGCGGTTCGGAAGCTTTGCTGGTGGTGGTTACGTTTTCACGGGCAGCTCTGCACAAATAGAGTCCCCTGTCCTTGCTTGATAGCTGCGACTTCTCTCGATAATTCCCAAACAGCAGAGCCTCAGCCTTTGGGATGTGGCTACAGAGGCAGCAGAGAAGCCCTGTTCGTCCTCGGGTGTCTGCGGATGTGACGGTAGAGAGAGGGGTACTGAGCACAAGGCCCCTGGCACTTGGGTGCTCACTGATTGTGGCAGATGCAAATTCAACAAGCATTTGACAATGACACAGTATTTTTTTAAAAAGGGAAACAAATGTCTTTTTGTTTGCAAGATTGCTCTGACAAAGTAAGTGTCAGTGTAATGCAAGTTATAGCCCGGGCCATCCTCTGTCACCATAGTTACTGATTTAGGGAGTCCAGTAACTCTTCAGAGATCGACCTTGAATGGCCTTATTTTCCCATTAATAGCCATCAGCGGTGCTGTTAGCCCCACTACTCCTTTCTCTCTGGGAGGGACCCTGCTAATAACGTACCAATCCAATTATACAAACCTTAGTATTTTCAGTCATCAAAAGAGTCTCATTCTAAAAGTAACGAGTCCTATTCTTTTGTTAAAAGACCACATATTAAATTTTTTTACTGGGGTAAACTTTACTCACAGTGAAATGCATGTATCTTAATGTAAGATTCAACGCATTTCAACAAACATATATACCAATTTGTAGGACATAAGGCACATATACAAAAATCAATTGAATTTCTATATCCTAGCAACTAAAAACCTATAAATAAAATTAAGAAAAATATTCCATTCACAATAGCATCAAAAAGAATAAAATACTTAGAAATAAATTTTTTAAAGTGCAAGATTTGTACACTGAAAACTATAAAACCTTGTTGAAATAATTTAAAGAAGACATAATAAAAGGAAAGACACCCATGTTCATGGACTGGGAGACTTAATATTGTGAAGATGACAATACTCCTCAAACTGATTGACAGATTTAATCTGACCCCTATCAAAATTCTAGCTGTCTTTTTTTACAGAAATTTACAAGCTGATGCTAAAACTCACATGGAAATTCACAGGACTCAGAATAGCCAAAACAATCTTGAAAAAGAAAAACAACGTTGGAGGACTTGCATCTTCGAATTTTAAAACTTTCTTTAAAACAACAGTAATCAAAACAGTATATGCCTGGCTTAAGGACAGATATATCAACCAATGGAATTGAATTGAAAGTCCAGAAATAAAGCCTTGCATTTATGGTCAATTGATTTTTGACAGGATTGCCAAGACCATTGGATGTGGAAAGAATAACCTTTTCAACAAATGTTGGTGGGACAACTGGAAATCCACATGCAAAAAATTAAGTTTGACCTCTACCTCACACCATGAACAAAAATCAATTCAAAATGGTCCAGAGACCTCCGTGTAAGAACTGAAACTCTTAGAAGAAAACTCAGGAGTAAATCTTTTTTACTTTTAATTAGACAATGGTTTCTTAGATACAACTCAAAAAGCACAAGTGACAAAAGAGAAAAATAGATAAATTGGACTTCATCCAAAGCAAAAACTTTTGTGCTTCAAAAAAGGGAAAAGACGACTCATAGAATGGGAGGAAATATTTGCAAGTCACATTTGATAAGGGACTTGTGCCAAGTGTATATAAAGACTCTTTTACAACCCAACAGTGAGGATCTGGATAGACATTTCTCCAAAAAAATATGCAAATGACCAACGAGCACATAAATAGATCCTCAACATCAAGTCATTAAAGATGTACAAGTCAAAATCATAATGAAGCACCACTTCCCACACTAGGGAAACTAAAATTAAAAAGAGACAATAACGAGTGTAACGAGAATATGGAGAAATTTGAATCTTCGTACGTTGTTAGTAGGACTTTTAAACGGTACAGCCGTTTTGGAAAACGGCTTGGCAGTTCCTCAAAAAGCCAAACATGTAATTACTGAGCCCCTCAGCAGTTCCACTCCCACTCCTAGGGAGTTGAAAACGTATATCCATACAATAACCCGTATGTAAATTTCCATAGCAGAATTATTCACAATAGCCAAAAAGTGGAAACCACCCAAATGTTCATTAACTGATGAATAGATTTTAAACTGTGCTACGTCTACACAGTGCAATGTCATTCAGCATTGTAGATGATTGAAGTGCTGATTCACGCTACAACATGGGTTAACCTTGAGTGCATGCTCAGGGAAAGAAACCAGTCACAAGGGTCTCACGTTATATGATTCCATTTACATGAAATGTCTGGAGTAGGCAAATCCGTAGGGACAGACAGTAGACTCGTGATTGCCAGGGGCTGAGGGGAGGAGAATGAGGGATGGCTTCTCAGTATTGGGTTTCTTTTTGGAGTGATAAAAATGTTTTGGAATCGGTGATGATGGTTGTATTACCTGGAATAGATTGTAAATTATTGAATTGCATACTTTAAAAGGGTGAAGTTTATGGTATGTGAATTATATCTCAATAAAGATGTTATTAAAATGTATACACACATGTAATCAATTGATTTGTTCATTTCTAAGCTTCACTCTCATGTTCAATTTGTATACTTACTCCAATCCCCCTGCCAGACGATGTTCTCCCTCTGCCCTGTTCCAGATCCTTTGCTGTGGGGGCAGGGCAAAGGGAGAGGAACACTGGACCATTGCAGGTAGCAAGGTGCTCCTGGGTTGGCTACGCCTTTTGTTCTAGCTCACTGTCTATGCAGGCTTGGTATGGACAGGTAGTGGCCACAAAAGGCTCTGCCAAGTGGGAGTTCATTTCTTCTGAAGTTTTCTAAACACTGGGGGGCTCTTGAGAACCTCGGCATCTTCGGGCTGTTAGCCACCTGGTGGCATCAGCCACTCCTCCTCTGATGTATGTAACCCTGGGGTCCTACACACTCCCAGCTCCCTGGCAGGATCCCCCAATCTCATCTATCCCCTCTCCCTACCCCCAGGTTGTGAGGATGAGAGAGAGGTCTAAAGCACTGGCCCTGCCACGCAGGTGCTTACACTCTCATTGAGGAAATCATACTCGATCTCATTGGTTGCAACCTGGCATCAGTTTCGCAGCCCCTCTTCCTCTTTCTAAGCAGACCCTGATTTTGTTCCAGTCTGCACCCCTTATTGGCCCTAGGATCACTCTCATTATACTAAACAAATCTTTGGAATCTCACTGCTAGTCATGGGTTTAGATAGAACCGTGACAAAGTTTGGGCCGATGAGACACAAGACGTGGTTTGCTGGAGGTTCTGGGGACATTCTTCCTCACTCTCCTGGGAGATCTAGGAGCAATTTGCCTTGCAAAAATGAGGAAGGATGTAGCCTGGACTGCAACTGTCTTTCCCCCCAAAAGGGGTCCAGCTTGAACTGAATCCCACACTGTGGACAGCAGAGCGGTGACACAGACAGCAGAGGTCCTCAGGGCAGAGGCAGGGCAGCTGCATCTACAAACCAAGAAGGTAGACCCCAAGGCTTCCCGTTAGGGAGGCCATAGGTTTCTTGGCTATTTAAGCCAATTCCAGTTGGATTTTTTTGGTATTTCCAATGAAAAGCGAACTAACTGAGTCAGAAGCAAAACACAGAAGTCAAAAGCAAATCCACCAGTGACAGGGTAAGGAGCATCCAAACTCAGACTTGTTCTTTCTTCCTTCTCTCACTTTGATCCTAATGAGCAGTGTGTTCTCACTCACGGTGGCAATTAATTAGGAATGATGTCTACTGAGCATGACGGTCACCTCACTAAGAAAGTGTCTTGATTTTAGGTTAACGCCACTGACACGAGGACAGGAACTTGGTTTAGCAACTACCAAGGAAGTGTGTTGCTTTGGTTACTCCTCTTCCTCCTCCTTCAATTTTTAGAGTTTATAAACAACACAGTGCACATACCTTGAGTGTGCAGGTTGGTGAGTTTTTACACCTGTACAGACTCATTTACCAACCACCCAGATGAAGATACAGAAAATTATCAGCATTCCAGAAGGTTCCCTCATGCCTCTTCCCAGTCAATGCCCCGACTCCTGCAAAGTTGAGCTCCTGTTCTTGTTCTATCACCACAATTATCGTAGCCTGTCGTTGACCTTCACGTTCAATGGATCCATCAGCACGCGCCTTGTCAGGTGTGATTTCTGTAGTCGTGATGCCCGCCAGAGTCATCCACGTGGCTGCATTCATAGGTGCCTGTTCTCTGTCACGGCAGGGCAGTGCTCCACTCCTTAATATCCCACCACGTGCTTACCGATGTATCTGTTCTTCAGTTGATAAGCAATTGGGTTTTCCAGTGTCAGGGTACTATGGATAAAGATGCTGTGGACATCCTTGCACGTGTCTTTTTGTGGCTCTGGGACTCATTCCTGTTGGGCATGTACCTATGAGTGGAGATCATAAGATGTACGCACATGCAGTTTTTACAGAACGCCAAACAGTTTTCCAAAGGAACCATTTATATCCCACTGGCAACGTATGTGAGTTTCGGGTGTTCCGCATCCTCTCTGTTGCTTGGGGGTGTTAGTCTTCATTTCATCCACTCTGGTGGGGGTGTGGTGATACTCACTGTGATTTGAATTTATGCTTTACTGGTAACTAATGATGTTCAGCATCTTTTTAATACTTATTGGCTGTTTGGTTATTCTCAGCCTATTCGAGTCTTTTTCCCATTTAGTAAAAAAAAAAAAGAGATAATATATTTAAGTTGCATTGAGTTTTGTTGTTATTTTTTAGGAGTTCTTTGAATATTCAGAATGAGCCCTATGCCAGACAGATGGATTGCACATCTCTCCTGCCAGTCTGTGGCTTGCTTTTTTACTTTCAATGTTGTCTTTTGTCGAACAAAACTTCTTAATTTTAATAAAGACCAATTTATCAATCTTTGCTATTATAGCTACCGCTTTGGTGTCCTATTTAAGAAATCTGTGGTTACTTACGGCCTTGAAAATATTCTATATTTTTTCTAGAACTTTATTGTCTTGTCTTGCACTTTTTTTGGCAATGATCTATCTCAAATTACTTTTTGTGTAAGCTGTTGGGTAGAGGGCAAGGTTTGTTTTTCACAATACAGGTGTCCAATTGACCCAATGTCCTTTACTGAGAAGCCCATCTTTCTCTCTTTATTCTAAATCAAGTGACTTTATATGTGTGTGTCTGTTCTGAACATTCTATTATAATTTGCCTTTATATTTTAATAATTTTAACCTATTATGATAAAATTTTTTCAAATATATATTAAAAATAGTTTACATTTTTCATTTACTTTACGTTTTAATAAAATACTTAAATTTTGCACACTTTGACTACAATTACATTTTATTTTTAATCCCTTAGATTATTATAGCCAAAGAACACAAATTATGTAAATATCTTGATGACAGAAACCTAAATAGTGACTTTTGCACTTGTAGTTATATGAAAATCATAGCTCTACACCTATTTTTCTATTCGTCTGTTATGGAGCTATATTTGACAAGGTAACAGAAAAGAACATATTTTATTTAACTCTTTGTTAATTTGATTCATAACTTCTATTATCTATAGATTGTAAATACTTAGACATATCGTGAAGGGCCTGTGTTCTCTTGCCCACAGATCAGTAAGTATTGGTGGGCTAGTGACAGTTTGGTGGCCTTATTGACTTTCAGTGGCCTACTGATTTTTGAGGTTTGCTACATAAATTATTTTATAAAATGCTTTGAAGGAAATAGCTCCTTTTAAAATGGTGGGAAATATCCTTGGGCGATTGGTGCTGTCCCCCCCATCCCAAATTCCTACTTGGCATTCACCCTCCTTGTCCACGTTCTGATGTGCATGCTGGTGTCGTGTTAGAAATATCCACATCTGTGTACTGCAAGGTGCACTGCAGCGCGCAGTCCGGTTGTTATGTTATCTTTTTAACAAATTCCACTGGCAGTGGCTTATGGTTTCGCCTGCCTAGTGACCTCCTGTCCTTGAAAGCAAACAACCGTGTCCCTTCACTCAAGTCCTGCTGGGCACAGTTTCATGTGAGAAGCCCAAGACATCCACACCCATGCAGTCAAAGTCCCTCTATTCCTCTCTGGTCCAGATGCAGCAACGTTGGCTGGTCTGCCTACTTAGGCAAGCGTATCCCGGGTAGCCACAGCTTCAGCCCAAATCGCCCTGAGCGAAGCCCCAGATGTCCAGCTCCTTGGCCCACGGAAAGCTCGTCACCTGACAGAAGCACGAGCCCTTTATGATACACCCAGTCCCTTGCCTTTTAAAGGCAAATGCCAGTTTTACAAGTTGTGCAGCCTTCCCCTTAAGATGATACCTACCGCCTATGTTTTCAAACAGGCAAAGCCAATAATGTGTGAAAATACCCCATCTCATAGCACAGGATGGTTGAAGCAGAAACACTGGCGATCACTTGGTCTGTTTCCCAGCGGCTGTCTCCTTCATGTTGACCATTAGAGGCATTGGTCAATATTTTCCTTAGGGTAGAGGTGAAAACCCAGCGTCAGATAGCTCATTGCTTTTTTAAAAAAACATATGAATTTTTAAAACTGTAGTAAAACGCACATAAAACTTACCATTTTAGCTGTTTTTGAGCATACAGTTTGGGAGCAGTAAGCACATTCGCACTGTCGTACAGCCATCACCTCCATCCAGCCACAGAACCCACTTCATCTTACAAAACCAAAACTCTCTGCCCCTTAAACGACGCCCTATTTCCCCTCCCCCAGCCCCTGGCAACCACCTTTCTACTTTCTGTCTCTGGGATGTGACCTACTGCTTAAGTACCTCGTGAGTGGAACCATACAGTGTCATTATTATTTTTTTTATGCCACACGGATTTCCACATATCCCTGGGTGCTTTGTGTCAACATACATATTTGTGCAGGCCTAAGAGTGGCGGATAATTATATAGATTTGTGTACAGTTTTGTGCATGTCTCAGTGGACATTTGATTTGGGAAAGGAATGGTCACAGTTTGCTTACAAGCTGCTTCTTTTTGAATGTTTTAGAGTTGACTTAACCTACGGGGTAATGGCGAAATAGTAACTGGCTAGTGTCAACCCCAGTGGAGCCCGTGACATAACCAGATTTGCATTTATTTTCTGATAGAATTTCAGGCCTGTCTTTCGCAAGGCAGCTGTCACCCACATGGACGTTGGTCTCCTTGGGGCAGTCTAATTATTTTCCATCCCCCACGATTGCATTGCCCAGAAAGCTCTCCTGGCTGTCACATTCCACAGGGCCAGGTACAGATGCTGTCTATTAGGAGTGATGCTCCAGGTGGGGTCCCCCTTAGCAATTGTGAGAGCTTTTCTTAGCCTTTAATAACCCAGTGGTGGGGCAGCCATCAATTGCCAAAGGGAAACTGAAATCTACGGTTGGCCAGCCGCAGCCTCAGCCTTGGGTGACGTCAGCCTTGGGTGACGGGGCGAAGTTACCCTTTCAGGGGCACCTTTGCTCCCCTGGCCCTCAGCCTCTAGGCCCCAGCCATTTCCACACGCCTCTCCTACCCCACTGGCCATATTTTAACGGAACCGTGCAGTGAAGGAAAGCCCATTTTTCTTTCCACATTTTTACTTGCCCTAAGCTTGCTGTCGTGAGGCTTTCTCGCTGCCCCTCCCCCTTTGGATCATCCCACGTCACCTAGAATAGCACCACATGCTCACAGTAATATGCCGCCATTATTCTGAGCACGTTATTAGAATTTAAGCCCTTGAACATTACATATATGAAATTCCTTGGGAAGTATAATACTGGCCAATCAATGAGTATTTGTTAATTGCCTGCTATGCCAAGCCCCGTTTCTGTATTTAGGATGCTTATAATCTGATGTAGGAGGAAGCCAATAGTTAAATTTCAAGATGGGTAAACTAAGAAATAATAGGCCATTTAAAAAAAGAGGAAGAGAATATTTAAACTACTGGAGTGCTGATGACAAGGCCCTCAGGAAACTGTATTTAACAACCTGGAAACTGGCAACATCTGAGGACCGAAGCCCTAGTCATAGACACAGTGTGTACATCAGACATTGCCAGTGAGTAAATAATAAGCCACAAAACTTTTTTTTGTGCTTTTTCAAATATAAACATTTGATATGATGAGTTATGAAAGTCATTTAAGTATAACTGTAACCATAATTCATTTCTCTATAATACACCTATAGATCGAATCCAAAAGGCGGGATCAATAAATAGCATTTATATCATTATGATTTTATATATATATACACACATACACAACATATGTGTGTTGTATGTGTGTGTACAGATACACCCACACATTATGTATATAGTGACCCTCTCTATATATATAGTTTATTACAAGGTAACATGGTATGATTATATTTCTCTCTATGCAGTGTGACGTCATGGCCCTACTCATTATAAAGGAGAATACTCACATGGCCTGTCTTTGGATACATTTCAAAAGGTGTGCATTCATTAATTATAAAATAAATGTTTATATTAATTAATATTACTGATAAAGGAAATAATAATAAACTATGCTGGGAGGAGGAGGAGGAATAGTGGGAAGGGATAAATAAGATATATCCTTATTTATCATAGCAGGAAGTCAATAATTAAATTACAAGATTAGTAAAGCAAGAAATAACTGTGTACAATTATTATTAGAAAAAATCAACTACCAGAAACACTAAAAATAAATGATTAAAAGTGATTACCTCCATGATCAAGACTAGGCATAAATGCCTATTCAATTAGATTTTTAAAACTATTAATATGTATGTGTGGAGGCAAGCGTGGTGGCTCATATCTGTAATCTCACCACTTTGGGAGGCCGAAAGGGGAGGATTGCTTGAGGTCAAGAGTTCGAAACCAGCCTGGGCAACATAGTGAGACCCCATATCTACAAAAATGAAAAAAACTAGCTGTGTGCATGTCATCCCAGATACTGGGGAGGCTGAGGCAAGAGGATCCCTTGAGCCCAGGAGTTTGAGGCTGCCGTGAGCTATGATGACGCCACTGCACTCCAGCCTGAGAAACAGAGTGAGACCCTGTCTCTAAAAAATAAAAAAAAAACTATGTATGCATTTGTCTTTGATAAAAAGCCATGCAACTTAACATTAATAATTATCTTATAATTTTTCAAAACATTGCTGACTTTATAATTTATATTTTGTCATTATATATTTACTTCATTTATGAGTATTAAAAATAAATTCTATTATGTAAAGGCTTAAAATGTTGGGGAAAACAGTGATTCTCATATTTGAAATATAGTGGGAGATACAACAATTATAATTAGAAAAGGCAAAGAAAAACCAGGCATAGTGGCCCACACCTATAATCCTAGCACTCTGGGAGGCCAAGGCGGGAGGATCGCTCTAGGTCAGGAGTTTGAGATCAGCCTGAGCAAGAGTGAGACCCCCCACCTCTACTAAAAATATAAAGAAATTAGTCAGACAACTAAAAATATATAGAAAAAATTAGCCGGGCATGGTGGCGCATGCCTGTAGTCCCAGCTACTCTGGAAGCTGAGGCAGGAGGATCGCTTGAGCCCAGGAGTTTGAGGTTGCTGTGAGCTAGGCTGACTCCACGGCACTCTAGTCTGGGCCACACAGTGAGATTCTGACTCAAAAAAAAAAAAAAGAAAGAAAAAAGAAAAGGCAAAGAAAGATTATCAGTAAAATTAATAATTTTTCTACAGTAGTTTTCAGAGTCCAGATTTAAACTAAGAAAAAATAAATCAAACGAAAACATTTCTTTCTCCTTTCTCCTTTAGTATGCTCTTATATTTGCATGTTCTACTTTATACATAGATTTTTTATATCATATTTTCTACTTGTTATAAATATATAAAAATATAAAACATAAATATGCAATGTTAATAATATAATGTTATATATGATATATTCTCTTGAAGTCAGGTTGGAATTCATTGTTAAGTATGAGTTTTATACTCGTAAGTACACAATCTTCATCTTGGGACCCAATATGGCTACGTATCTAAGTAGGTGACAATCAGAAATAATTCTAAGAATATCCTTTTAAAAAAGTCCAATTCTACAAAGAAGATCAACTGAGAGGACCTGTTTATATTACCAAGAATTCATCACAGGGCTTCCTTAGACAGTGGTCTCCACTAATATAAAATTCAATTAAGGGTTTAAAAATCAAGTCAATGCACAGCTTTTTAGGAATATATCCATCACTTTAAGATTATAGGCTTGTAAACAGCAAGTGCTGAGAAGGATGTGATTGCTGGAAAATATGTGTAAATTTTCTGCCTCATTAACAAACGCAAAATGCTCTTTCAAAAACAGGCAGCAGAGTGAAGCCATTTTAATGTGTGAGTGGATAGGAAAGCAGATTCACAAAGATGTGAATTCGGATTAGCTTTTATTCCCCCCAGACGCAACTCACGGGATATGCACTCTGGTGGAATAAAACTGGAATGGACTCACCAAAATTCTAGGTTTCTTTGAGTTTTTTTATGATTAAATTTGTAATTACATTTTCAGATTTCCCAGAAATTTTGAGGATTGCAATCCCAAGCCCAGTGACAGTAAAGCATTTAAAATAAGGCTGAACCATACATTAGAAGGTCATTTCCACTGGGCAACTAATCTGTCCATCACATTACGGTTCATGGAAAACCCTGATCGCAGTTAGCAAACAAATTGATTTGTGCGGAAAAATTTTGTCTGGTAGGAAAAGAAACTGAATAGATCAAAGGGATTTATTCTTTCCCAGATACTCGTAGGTTTATGTTGGCATATCAGATCTTTCAATCAGAGCTCTCAGTTACCATGGTTTCCAAAATAAAAGGGAATAGAAATTCACCTAATTCCTACGCTTTCCCTCTTCCCTTTTGCAGAGCTTCCTTCTCGCTTCATGATTTTCACCAGTGGTAGGTTGGGATGCCCACCTGCTGGACAGCAAGTAGCCCATAGAAAACATCCCATCTTAGGTTTGTTTGAATAAAACTTAAGGTAGTCTCACGCACAAGCAAGGCAGAATAAAGTATGTTTAAAAAAAGAAAGAATTAAAATCTGAAAAGCATCAAACACGGGCTGTCAGCCTAACCTGACGGCGTATTATCACCAGCAGTGGTGCTGCATTGGATGGTAGGGTCGCAACTGCACCTATTAACTTGTCCAGATAGAAAAGTACAAAGTTACACGTTTGTACTGGTCCAAATAGAGAAGCTCAAGAATATGCGCTCTTGAGGCCATGAAAACCAGCATACGTGGGAACTCAAAGACAATGAATCGAGAGAGAATCGTATTCAGGTCAATTTTCATTGGTCAGAGTCCTGTGAGTCTGGCTAGGAGCCGAAGAAGGGTGTCTGATCACCTCTCATTAGCCACACAGGGAAACAAAGGCAGAGGCCGGCTCTAGGTCCGTTCTCTCTGGCTGGGAATAGAAAACATTCAACACGCAACATGGGTGACAAGGGGTGTGAAGAACTCGTTCTAAATTAGAGAGTATTTCCTCCAGCTTGGCATCTCAGAGGTGGGTTAACAGGCCCCGACGTGAGCCTTTTCGGAGAGGTTGGAAGGAGTCTTTTTGTAAGTATCTTTTTCAGCAGACGAAACGTCCTGGTCGTAGGTTATGATATTTTAGGTCTTTGTCTCGGAAGACAAAGCACACTGAGGAAATATTGTTCCAGCAGAGCATAGTTTGATTATACCTTTACAGTATTGAAGCATTTCACCTTCTCTTAATTTTGGATCAAAAGAAGTTGGGGCCCAATGCCTGGGCTGTCCAGTAATTATCTCAAATAACCAGAGCTTATGAAATCCAAAGCGAGTGGCCCTGAGTTCAGAAGCACCGCAGGCAGGGATGCTGGCGAGTGTAAGGTCCCCATAAACTTTGTCAGTTGAGTCTTGAGAGTACTGTGGGTGCGTCCGACTCGCCCAGAGGACCGAGGATGGTAAGTGCGATGAACGTGCCCAAGGCTGCGGAGGGCACACACTTGTTTTCTGACTTGTGCAGCAAAAGGCATTCCTCAGTCGCTGGGGGCGGGAGGGTGCAGGTGTTCCCCAGGGTAGGGGTTACCTTCCCTGAGAGGACTCCAGCCACTGCTGAGGAAGTGGTTCATCGGCAGGGAACCTACAACCAGGATAACCTAGCAGAGTGACTTACAGATCAAGACTAAAATATATTTGTCTCTGTGCATGGGAGGTAGCTGCATAAAAATCCATCTGCCAAACCTCGGACGGCCCCTAGGGGAGGTCAGAACGGCCGGGGGCTGTGTGCGCTGGCTTTCCCAGGTTGAACGTGGGACAGGTGGGGTGGCTAAATAAGCATGTCTGGCTGCTTTTTGACGTCACCCCGTCAGTATTGTTTCATAAAAGTGAGCATCTTTTTTCTGTGGCCCAATGACTTAAATCACGCAGGGTAAGTTAATAACAGAAATTCCACGGAGTCTGGTAGGACAGGCTTTTTACTGGGGGTGTTTTTGCGTAAACTCTCCTCAGAGTCATGTCAAGGAGCCTTGGCCACGCAAGCCTGGCCTTCACCGACAGGTGTGCGAACCACCCGGCGCAGTCAGAAGGACTCGGCCCATCAGTCTGAGTTACTGTGTTGAACTTACCAGCAAATCCGCGCGGGTCTTCAGTGACTTTTGGGAATTCCTTGGCAATGGCTTGAAGTTCAGCCTCGCTCCAAGGAACACAAGAAACGTGGAGGTTAGAGGCATCACCAGGGAGCTTGACCTGAAAGGGACAGGCTTTACCAGGAGGCTCAGGGTCGTGGGAGTGAGAGTCTGGAGGGAAAGGCGAGTCTGCCAAAGAAGGATGGAGAGGAGGAGCCGAGGAGAGAGGAGGGGCGTCTCCTTCTAAGGGAAGCCGTCCGGCCCCCGCGGCTTCTCTGTGTATCTGTCTCCATCACTTTTTGTTGTCTTGTAGGGAGGCAGTTTCAGAATCCCGAGTGTGCCTGAATCTTTTGGGTACCAACTGAAGTAGGCTTCCCATTTACATTGTTTAATTTATTTAATTTTCTAATTTTGTCCTTGGAAAGACAAGTTTGAGGATCTCAAAAGACCCCAGGATGGCCACTGAAAATCTAAATTGGTTCTGGTGTGCTCCATTTATTGGTTTAAAGATGTGTACGAGAGAGGACCATAATTTTTTAACATATATAGCCAGCAGGCATCCCAGAAGGGGGACCATTATTGAATGCTTTAGAATTGGGGATCCCATTCTGTTTTTTTCTTAATCTCTCAACGTCAAAAGCAAAATCTTACAAGCCCTGTCAGGAAACGTTAGGAGTCTGGGCCAGTGTTTTGTTGTACAGCGTGCCTGGCAGAGGGTTTTGTTTTACTTGGTGGGCAGCCTGGGCTCTAACTGCCCCGTAGGGACCAAGTTTTCCCTTTGTTCACGGGATTTTTTTTGAAACTGGCAGGCCCCCTAGTGGTAACCTGGTCTGTCTGGGTACCAGATTATTATCCTGACACGAGACAGAATTTTTCTTTGGAGACTGACATCCCTCATTGAAAGGTGGCGACTGCCCTAATGACTTTTAAAGGGTCAACTCATGCCCACCTTTTTAGAAAGTAAATTTTGTTTTAGAAAGATGTTCAGAAACAGAGAGGGAAAAATCAAGCAACAAACGAAAGTATAAGCATACACAAACAACCCAGAACAAAACTGAAACTAAAAGTTCACTCACAAGGACCAGAAAGACAAAATATCTTTGTACTAGAAAGGACTTGCCAGAAGAGACAAAAAGTCTTTTATAGTCCCAGAAGGCATGCAGTGTCCTTCATTAAGGTGCCTTAATCCAACCAGATCCCAAAGGGAGGGAGCTTGACCTGAGAGATGGTGTACCTGGGCAGAAAAAAAAAGGCAATCTATAGAAACAGGATGCAAAGTGATGGTGGGTACCTCTCCTTGTTCCAAGAATTGCCAGTCTCTTCTGAAGGTAATCTTGTTTCGTCTCACTTATGACACCAGATTATGTCAACCTAAAGAAAAGACGCTAGAGAAAAATATCTCCAAGCATGTTAAATTTATTTGGGTATGGAAAAATAGGGCTATGATCTGGGATGCATGAAGTGGCAAGCCACAAGCGCATCTGGTAAGAGAAAGGTAAAAGGAAGCTTTTATTAGCAAAAATGGAGAGGTTCACGTAAGCTGCTTAGAAACAGAGTCCATTGGTTCCAGAGGCTCAAAGCCAGAGTTGTTGTTACTTTATTGGGGGAGATGCTATTACTGAGCAAGTGTTCTTTTGAGAGCCTCTCACATACTGCAGTCCTAAAGAATGTCTAGTGATGCGTCTTGTCGTAGAAATATATGTATATGTGTGAAACACGCAAGCTGTGCAAGGCAGGAGAGGTGTGAAAGATGTGAAGTGATTTCTTGTGGGTTTTAAAAAAGTCCTTGGAAACATTTCTTATTTCAGACATGCAAGCATGAGCCCTCCCCTTCATGCCTTCCTAGCCCTACTTTGTCTGGGTCTGATAAGAGTGATTTCGTCCTGGTATCTGCAATTCTCACAGTTTGTATAGACATAATTTTGCAACTGTGCAAATATTTCTGCAGAGCAAATATCCAGGAATAGGAGAGCTAGATCAAAAAGTAAATACATTTGAAATTCTAATAAATGTTGTCAACAGCTCCCCTAGAGCTGGTACTAATTTACACTTCTAAGAACTGTGCATGGGAGAACCTGTTTCCCCACAGCCTCACCAGATATTTCATTATCATATTTTTGAGTTTTCCTACCTGATAAGTGGACAGTGATTTCTCAGTGTTGTTTTAATTTGCATTTCTTTTATTATGAGAAAATTTGAGCATCTTTTCTCACATTTAAAACTTTCTTATTTCCTTTTCTATTAACTGTCTGTTCTGGTCATTTTTCTGTTGGATTGTTGGTTTTTGTCTTATGGATTTCTAGGAGCACATTATTTTATTACCAGTTCACCTTTTGACATTATTACTTATAGTGTTTCTTGGTCATATAGGTTTTTAAAATTTGTTTATGACTTCTGGATTTTATGTTGTACAGTTGGCCTTTCTTATTCATGGGTTCTACATCCACAGATTCAACCAACCATGGATTGAAAATATTCAGAAAATAGCAATAAATAAGAAAAATAATATAAATAAAATCAATACAGTATAGCAACTATTTGCATAGCATTTACATTATATTAGGTATTATAAGTAATTCCTATAAGTAAAGAGATGATTTAAAGTATTCCGGAGGATGTGCATAGGTTATACGCAAATACTGTACCATTTTATATCAGGGACTTGAGCATCCATGGATTTTGGTATCTGAGGGGGGTGCTGGAACCAGTCAGTCCCCCAGGGATAAAGAGGGACGAGTGTAATTAGAAAGGCCTTTACTATTTGCTATGGTTTGAATGTGTCCTCCTGAGGTTCATGTGCTGCAAACTTAATCCCCAGTGCAACAGTGTGGGGAGGTGGGGCCTGTAAGAGGTGACTAGGTCATGAGGGCTCTGCCCTCTTGGATGGATTAATGGTGTTACGGTGGGAGTGGGTTCCTGATACGTGGATGAGTTCGGCTTCCCTCCCCGCTTGCTGTCTCACGTGTGCTCTTGAGCCCTTCTGCCCTGGGATGACGCAGTAAGAAGGCTCTTGCTGGATGCAGCCCCTTGATCTTGGACTTCCCAGCCTTCCGAATCGTGAGCCAAATGAATTTCTGTTCATTATGCATTACCCGGTCTCAGGTACTCTGTTATAGCAGCACGAAGCAAAGGCACCACTCTAAAACTGAAACAAACTCCCTCGTATTTACTTCTAATACGTTTATGATTCCATTATTTACATTTAAATCTTGATTTATTTTGAATTTATTCTGTTATATAAGATATGGATTCAACTGTATTTTTATTTTTAAAATGCTACCTGTTTTTCCCAAACTGTTTATTAAATAATCCATCTTTTCTCCCACTAAATTTAGGTGCAATTTTTATTATAAATTCTTATAAGTATTTAGTGTACTTCTGAGCTTTTTGTTTGATTACATAGGTCTCCTGTTCATAATTACAGCAAGTTTATGTTTTAATATTTGCTCCTCTTTTTCGAAGTTTTTGTAGCTATTCTTGTTTGGTTGGTTTCCAACATGAAAGTTAAAACCAGTTTGTTCAATCTAAAAATGAAATGACAATGATATTGACAACACAACAATAAAAATACCTGTTGGGAAATTGAAAGCAGAAAAATTGTATAACTAATAAATAAATTCTGAAGTTGATCCTTTTAAGTAAACCAATAAAACAGACAAACCATTAACTAGCCTAAAAACAGAAAAAAGAAAGGAGTGATCGTAAATACACGAAATAGAAAAAAAGGGGAAAATAAATAAACTAGACAACACGATGCTAAAACCTGAATATATTTCACAAAAGAGAAAAATTATACACAAGTCTCATTTATAAATATTGACTTTAAAATTTTTAAATAACCTAGCCAAAAAGCCTAGCATCGTATTAAAAGAGTAATATAACACAACTGATTGGAGTTTATTTTAGCATCGTAAGGATGGCTCGGTATTAGATATATTTTAATATAATGTACTAGTTAATCATGTAATTATCTTAATGAACTCTGAAAATGTTTCAAAATAATTAGCATTTCTTATTTTAAAAATGAAACATAAATACACATTTTCTTAACATGATAAAATATATTTTTATCTTAGCTTAAACAATAGCATCAGGTTTTCTGGAAAAACACTAGCAACATCCCCACTGTTGTCAGGAAAAGTCAAGGATGTCCTGACACTTACTACTGTTATTTACAGGGACTCTTACCCAGTGCATTTAGACAGAGATATAAAAATCATAAAGATGTTGTCTTAGTCTGTTTTGTGCTGCTAGAATAGAATATCATAGGCTGGGTAGTTTGGAAACAATACAAATTTATTTCTTGTGGTTCTGGAGGCAGGAAAGTCCAAGATGAAGGGGCCAGCGTCTGGCAACAGCCTTCTTGCTGCAGCGTCCAGAGCAAAAAGGTAAAGGGTAGGGGGGGGAAGAGAGCGCAAGAGGGGGTCCAACTTGTCCTTTTGTAAGGAACTGCTCCCAGGATAACAAACCCACTGCTGGGGTAATGGCGTTAATCCATTCAAGAGGGCTGTGCCCCATGACCCCAACACCTCTTATTAGCCCCACCTCCCAACGCCCCCACACTGGGCAGCAAGTTTCCGACACATGAACTTTGGAGGACACATTCAATACATCCCAAGAGAATCAGAAAATCTTATTTTTTTCCTAACTTTTGGAATTTATTGAATTTTTCTATGGTCTACTAAATGGCCATTTTTATTGCTATTTCAAGAACATTTGGAGAGATTTATCTTATGTTTTCAGGTTACAGAGTTTACAGAAATTTTCTGTGTACTTATTTTTTTCCTACATGATCTGCCATGGACTGAAAAAGTGAGTTAAGGTCCACTATTGGTAGTATTTCTTCCTTTCCTTCTTATAATGACTGTAATTTCTGACTCATGAATATTATTGGCACTTAATAATATATAGGCACTTAATTAATTAATAATATATATTGGCACTATATTATTGGCACTTAATAATATATATTGGCACTTAATAATAATATAATTGGCACTTAATAAATACCAATTAGCAAATTGGTATTTATAACTGTTATAAATTATACCCTTTAGTATTATAAATTGCCTTTTTTGTTCCTGTGCAACACTTTTCATCTGAATTTCTTCATATGTGATATTGAGTTTGTGACTCTGATCTCTTTTTTTATTTGTATTTTCCTCAAATGTCTACACCATTTCTTTTATTTTCAACCTTCCTGAATCACACTTTTTAGGTAAGTCTCTTGTGTATAGCATGGAGCTTGGATTTGCTTTTTTCAACTAATCTAAAACTCCTTTAAAAAGTGTTAACTCATTTACATTTATTGATGTGCCAAATATGTTGCAGCTTAGGCTGATTGTGTCATTTTGATTTATTTTATATATATTTTTAGAGACAGAGTCTTGCTTTGTCACCCAGGCTGGAGTGCAGGGGCCAGATCATAGCTCACTGTAACCTCAAACACCTGGGCTCAAGCGATCCTCCTGCCTCAGCCTCCGGAGTAGCTGGGACTACAGGCATGAGTCACTGCACCCAGCCTATCAACTTTTAAATCAATAATATGATCTTTTTTGGTGTTATTTTTATACTGTTAAATATCTTCTAGAAATGAGACTGATTTATATGACCTTACTACCCGTGTGCATTTCCCAGCTGTGGCAATTGCTTCCACGAAGTTTTTGAATTCATGGCAATAATTGGTCACATTTTTTATTTGCTCCATGAAATATTTCAATGGTGGTTAAATTCACGTTTTTCATTTCTTGGTAAGTTCTGATGCTCTTTTTCATATGGTTTAAGTAGCGTCTTTTTATTGAAACTGGGTCAGTCTTTCCCTTTTTCCCTTTTTTAACCCCACTCATCATTGAATACACGGAATTTTCCCAGGCTGGGCACTTGAAGGACTAGGCACTTTCAGGAGGTCCCTACAGAGGGGAGTGAGAGAAGGGCCAGAGGAACCTTCCGCAGTCCACATAGAGATCGACATTCGCTCCTGGAACCATGTCCCATCTGTGTGACTCTTTCAGAGTCTGGCCTAGTCTGCTTCTGTAAAGCCAACCAGTTCCAGGAGAGCTTCTGCTGCCAGTCCCTGCAACACTGTTGCCAAGAAAGGATACAACTTGGTATTAATACTTCAAGAAGTGCTTTGCTGGAACTCGCTGAGATCTGTGGCTGCTGGCCCGTTCACCACTCTCTCCTCTCTCTGTCTCTCCCAGATCGCTTTTGCTCACTGTCAGATGGTTTTGGCAGCCCTAGTATTGGCGCCCATATTCCCTGGGTTCCACATCCACAGATTCAAAATACAGAAAATATTTGGCAAAAGAAATTGCCTCTGTGCTGAACATGTAAAGACTTTTTTCTCTTGTCATTATTCCCGAAACAGTACAGTATAACAACTATGTACATAGCAGTTACATTGTACTAGGTATTAGAGGTGATCTGGAGATGATTTAAAATATAGGGGAGGATGGGCAAATACTACACCGTTTTACATCAGGGACTTGAGCATCCTTGGATTTTGGTACCCATGGGGGTCCTGGAACCAACCAATCCCCCATTGATACCAAGGAGGGCAGAGATATATGTTATATATGTTATATTATATTTATATAATATTTATGTATTATATGTAAATATAAAAAATGGAATCCACAAAGAATATCTGCCACTTAATATTGCTGAAAATGGATGTTGGGTTGTTTTAATTTTAATTATTTTAATTTTTAATTTCTTTTATATGATTTTCAGGAGCCGAGGGAAATTATACTCAATTATACAGGAATGTTCATCTCAGATAGCCAAGGTTTTGTGAAGGGGCTTGTGAAGGAAACGTGTCAGTCACTCATATTCCTAGTTACCTGCACACTTAACACCCAGGCGTTTCCAACAAACCCTGTGAATTTCCTCCACAATTTCCTAGGAATGTACCCGGCTGTCTGTGGAAGGCACGCAGCACAGAAAGGGTGCTGGACTCACTTCTACCTACATCCACAGAATGGTGATAAACTAGGATGTCCGCCTTCCTTTATCACCCGATGACGTTCCGCAGTTTTTACGCCGTCTTTCTGAGCGCTCAGTCTTCCCAGATTTCACCTTCCCTGGGCACCTGTGCGCTGGTCGGTGTTTACGTGGGGTGGTATCATTGTCAGGGGCCATAATGCCCTTTTAAATAGCTGCGTGCTTATTTCCCGAAAGCGTGCTTTTTTCTCTTTTTATTTTAAGGCAACGTGTTTCAATTTTCCTCAGCGTGCAGCTGTCTTCATTTGTAATTCATCCACAAAAACGCGTCCTCACTTCCACAATCTGTCAACATCAGCTAAGCTTATGGAAGCTTTACCTTGTAATTGGGATTTTGTTTCCCTGTGAGATGACAATTTGAAGCAGATGGCCTTAATTATCAACAATGGGGCACTGAACCCACCAATCAGTGCTCAGCAGTTCTGGCCTAGGATATTGTCAGTGTATTGATGTGTGCCTGGGAGAAAGATTTTTTTAATATTTCAATTCTATGTCCCTTGTGTGTAAAAGGAGTAAGATCACAGCAAACATGAGGTATTTAAATTTTAAAATATGAATATTCTTTGCATTGAGAAGATATTAATAAATAATGATATGGCAACGCCTGCTAAAGTGCATTAATCGCCCGCTTACTGATGATTACCACCCAGCAGTACAATGGGTCAGACTCTTAATACGCATGTGGGTTGGATGAATCTCAGAAACCTTACACTCAATGTAATGTGTCAATTAAAAACAATAGTAAAAGAAAAAAGTTAATTCACTAACAAAAAGATGGCCATAGTTCCAAACAATGTATATATTGTTTTCATTTTGTTTGCCAATTTAAGCATGATCTATTGACTTCCTGTACTTCTTAGCCACCGTCATACTCTCTGCTTTCTCTTTTCTTTCTAAATAGTTGCAACTTTTCACTAAATCCACATTTACTCTCACATTATTCTCGCTTATGCAATATTATCCACAGTTGAGTGTTTAGTGTACTTTGATGATTTCCTTCCTTTTTGTTTTCTTGAAGTCAGTAATTCCCTTATTCCTTCTTTTGCTTATAAATCACTTTCGGTCATTGTCATTATGGATCTCTGGGGGCAACACAAGAAAGTCTAGAAGGAAATATTAAACGAGGAGAGGAGGATTGCAATGGTAATGCTAATTCTGTGTGACTTTTTTTTTATTTTTTAAAGGAAAAAAAATGAAGAAGGGGTAAGGCATGGATATGTGAGTGACCAAAAGGCAAAGGAGAAGGATTAGGAGGAGGAATTTGACTGCAAATAATTAAATATAATGTAGACATACTATTGTGTATAGGAATCTTGTATATTTATATTTATCCATATTAGTATTTTTTTTTCTCCCATGATTTTTAGGACCATGTAAACTCGATGGGTCTTACCTTAATCAGGAAATTTAAAGGGGAAAAAAGAGCAGAAAAATATGATTTTGGAACAATTTAATTAGCCAGTTTATATGTATCCCACATAGCTGTGATTTTTAAAGAAATATGATTTGTTTTCCCCTATAGGGCATTTGTGCCCGTGTGTGCGTGTTTTCACTGCTAGTATAATTTATCCATGCTCTGCCTTTTTTTTCAACCAGGAATGAAATGGAGAGGAATCTTATCCAGCATCAAAATACAGATCATTTTAGATCCCTAAATAAAAAGATCCAGCGACCTCTTTCTGAGGGTAAAGTGACCCTCTCTCAGCAGAGCAGCGGGACAGACTGGAAACAGTGGAACGCTCCGTTTGAAAGTGTTACTGTTGGGAAAATCTAGAATAGGGGATGCTAAACAAAAGCAGGCCGATCCAGACACCTTCCATTTTTCTGTCTCTGAATTTCTGCTGCGTTTGTCATTTGCGCTTACACTGGCAATAGTATTTCTGTAGGTGGATATTTCTACAAATGTTTAACTGCATGTCAAGGCAGTTCTAAGCAATGAGGGCGCGTTAGCTCATTCGAGTCTCAGAACTCTGTGAAACAGGTGCCCTTAGCGTTCCCATAGCGCTGATGAGGAACCAAGGCACACAGGGGTTAGTAACTCGCTCGAGGCCACGCACGGCTGGCAGGTGGCAGAAGGAGGAAGTGTCATTCTACCCATACTGTCTGCATGTCCACCTTCGGGGAGCTCCCTCCCTCCGTCCAATTTGCACGTATACAAATCCAAGCTTACCTTTCATGGCATAGTTTGAATATTTCTTCCGTGAGAAACTTAAGTGGAAAGAAGATCTTCTTTCTCTGCATTTCCCCAGGATCCCAGGGAATCCGGTCTGGGAATCCAAATCACAGCATTGAAAGGTGTTGAAATCTGTTCCGTCTGACATCCTTCTCCCCCGACTCCCTAGGACGTTACTGCGTCTGACCGTAACTCACACAGGCATTTTATTAAAGCGTCCTGAACAGACTAAGATAGTGAGATAGTGTTGAATTTTGTATTTTCATTTTGTCTCTCTTCAGGCCACAAACACTTTTTAACTAAATATATATCCTTCTGTGCTGTGAAATAGGAGGAGAGTTACCTGTGAGGGTGTGAGAACAGATTTCTAACACATGATTGATCAGTTTCTAGGAGGGAGCTCACGGCACTTCCCAGACACCCCCAGGAAAAGCTCTTCCGCTCTCATGCCTTCTTGAGAGGGTCTCACGGTTAGCACAAAAGCAGTCTGGCAAAAGCTGAAGAGCCTCCTCCTGTCAGGGCAGCCAAGGAACATTCTCTAAAATTCGGCATCCACAAACTGGAAGTGCAGATTTCAGAGTGATTATTTGTTTTTCAGAAGTTGAAGTCAACCCGTTGCGGACGCTGGACTGCCTGGCTGTAGGTAAACCTGAAATTTCTCTCCCTGGTGCCGTCACTAACATTCTTCATACCCACTCAAATCTCGTACATGAAAACGCTTGCATACTTTCAGGAACGGTTCTGTACTCTTAGGAACAGTTAGCTGTCATAGGCCACTCCTTGCATGGTACGTTCCAGGCAGGAGGTTTAGTATTTATGGGAGAATCTAAGCACCTTCAGCATCGGCAAATGATAAAAACAAACACCCCCCACACTCACATGCACGATCAGTTGATGAGGAGAACGGGTCTCTCTTCTAGAGTGGCAGGTTCTCAACATTTACAATTAAAGTGGATTTCAAAAGAAAAAAATGATCAGCTCCGGAGTACACATTGCTAAGTTGTTTATTCAATTGTATTAATGTCTCAGATTGGCATCGAGCAGCAAAATAGCCTGAGGACATAATAACTTTTTACAATGTAGTGTCCACAAGTGAAAGACTCTCCAAGTTCAGGTCAAACTCCAAGAAAGATATGAGAATCTTAAATTTAAAGAGTCAAGAGTCTAGGGAAGCTTCTATAAAGTACTAGATTGCTAGTACAAAAGAATTGCTAGAATCCTAGTACAAAAGGATTGCTTAACCTAAAAAAGTGAGGCTAAAAAGGAGGACTCTCAAATTCTACAAAATTCATAATACAATTCTCTAAAATGGCAGTGACAAGCACACTACGGAAGCCTTGCACGTGTGTTAGTCGGGTTTTCTCTGTGGTGCTTCTGCAATACCTTGCTCAGTCTTTTCCCTGCCTTCCAGCTATGGGACCACTTTCCCAGTCTGCCTCCACCTTAGACTGTGAATTCCTCAAGGGTAGGATATGAGTTGTTTCCCTGTGCCTGAAACAGAGCCTGGCACATTGTCTGAATCAATGAAGGACAGTGAGCAAAGAGCACTGAATGACGATCCACCCCATGACACGTTAATATCCCAGCAGGGCAAGGGATCATATCACCGGCTCCTCCAGGGCGACGGCAGGCACTAAACTGTATCTAATCTTCTCTGCCTCAAATGAGAGACACTCCCTAATCCCGTGCCATCACCTCCTCCCTCTTTGGGAGGCCCCCATGGTCCCTTCTGTGGCCTCCTGTCCTTCCTCCTCCTCTGGTGTTCGTGTCCAAGCGTCCTCAACTTCATTGCTGTCTCACCTCTCACCGTCTAGGGACTCTGATGAAGACATCTCCCATTCCTCAGAGACCTCCCAACCGTACTCACACCAAAATTTCGATTTACAAAGGAAGTAAAGACTGCTGTTTATATCACAATCGGAGTCTTTGCTTTATAAAAGAATTTGCCACAGTATTTCTCAAATTTTTTTTTCATTCAAAGAGATTTTGACAGACTTCAAATTGTCTTTTGAAGCCACATTTAAACAACAATTTAATTTCCAGGAATTAGACTTACACATATGTGTTATTTTCCCACTATATTTTAATATCCTTAGGAACAATTCCTCTTTTTTTTAAACTCTCCAGGTGCCTGCAATATTGCATCATACCTACTTACTCAATAAATAGTTGCCAAATGAATGAATGCACTAGAGTTAAAATGAGGAAGAACAATTTGTTATCATTTCTTCAGTAGCAACAGAATGATGTGCACAGTTGGCCACAGTGAATGCTCTTCAGGAAAAATCTGCCTGACATTTCTTAAGGGCAGACTAAGGAGTGAATTTACTAAGAAACCTCAATTTCCATCTCATTTCTCCACCCTTTGCACTACCTGGTAGATTGAGGGCTTGGGGGTTGCATGTAGCTCCATATCCTGAGGGAATTCTGTGTTAGGATGATCAAGTTTGACACTGAAGGTTAATAACACTGTCAGATCTTGTCAGTTTTGTTTATGTGCCGGTCCCTCTGGGGCGCTCAATGAAACCGATAGAAAGTAACTTTAATTAGGGTCCCAAGGTGAAATGCCTGTTTGATGCTTAGAAGGATTTAGTGTAGTGACATGAATGAGTCTTTGTTACCCACTCCCCAATTTCCTTCCATTGAATTCAAGGCCCAATAACTCACTAGAGCAATTCATGGGCAAAATACTGCATTTGGAAATTTGGAGAGATTTTGAAGTATGTATTTTTATCTCAAAAGCATAAAATAAAGAGCTTTCCACATAATTAGCCTAACATTTTTTGTGTATTAATTTGGGACTCAGAAGAGAACACGATGCGTTTCTGTGTATTTCAAAGGCAGAAGAAATTTTTATCCAAACTAGTTAACCATACATGAACACAGAAGCTGAGAAAAAAAGATGACCAGAGGGGTGATTGAGTTAAATCTTATGGACAGAACTATCTAATAAAGTAGTGCATCTGTAAACAGATTCTTGAATTTCCAGACCAGTGAGCAGGTATTTTACTGTATTTACTGCATGTTTGTAAGAAGCGTCGTCAGTGTTTGGCCGGCCTTTGTGAGCTGTCCACTGGAGAAACAGTTGACCCCTTTGGGAGTGACCGAATGCTCAGTCACCCTCTGGGAGCCCCAGGCGTTCCTGACTGGTGGAGCGGAGCCTCAGGCGGCCAGGCCTTCCCCCACCCTCACCTCTTCTCTGTCCACATCAGTCTCTCCCGAAATCTTTGTGTGAAGCGTGATGTTAAATCCAGAAGCTCTATCTAAATGCATTCACAGACAAATTCATGGCCAGTGTTAGAAATGTTTTTCAGTGTACTCTCAAAGTTGGTCCTGAGCGGAGATGGGGAAAACAGGGACCCAGAAAACACACGTGAAAGTCATGCACAGAGGAAGACTATGGGCTGCCACCAAATCAGTTAATGAGCACCTACTGCACTCACAGAGGGCAGAGTGCTGTATTAAACTGAAACTAGGCAGATTCAGATACCTGTTTAATCCTACATCTCTCAAGTAATTTTATTAACTCTTTAGAAGTGACTAAAGCACTAAGGGAAAATAGAGCTTTATATATATGGTGTTAAATAATTTTTTTAAATTGGGAGGCCATTAGGCTGGGCCACTGTAGCCCTCTAAGTTCCTATGTAGGCAAACTCAAGCCCAAAATAAACAGTAAAACAAAATTAGAGACTTTACCAACCAGAAACAACCAACTAACCCCCCACTAGGGTCTTTGCACTCCAACGAGACAAACACATTTTCTCTGTCTTCCCTCTGTATCAGCCTGTGAGAGCTCATGCAGCAGGCTCTCAGAACCTCTTCTGGTTTGCGGTGCTGCCTGATTCGTGAATGGTCCTTCACTCAGACAACACACTCTGCTAAATGTATTTTGTCTAACATTTTTCTTTTAACAATAGATTAATAATTTAACAGTAGATTACCTTTCTCTTCTATCACAGTGAAACAAAATATGGTCAATGTCTAAAAAGTACACAAAACGCATATTACACTGTAAGAAACAATTATTATTATTCACACCCTGAAACTCCAAGGTCCTCCTCCTCTTCACAACTTTATTCTTCTCCCCTAAACACAATATTTTTTCCATGAAATATACCATGTCTTTTTATTTTAAATGTGCTAAAGATTAATTTTGGCATGATTTGCTTGTATCACTTTCACAGTTAGCTCTAAAAGGGTCCTGACGTAAGTTGGTATACATATATGGAATTTACATAGATGTAAATATAGAAATGCCTGCCCATCTTTTCTATTTCCCCCCTGTCTTATTTTACTATTCTGCCTATTTTTAATTCTTTTTTTTTGCTATTGGATTCTATGTATTTATATATGCCATCCAAAATTCTTTCTGGAACACAGTATGATTTAAATAAAACAATAAGCATATTTATAAGGATATGCTAACAACTAGCATTAGCATTTCCAAAAATTTAAAGTAAAAGCGGATTCCAATACATGTAGCAGAAAATAATATGCTTTAAACACTAACCTCCCTGCCTCCCATAGAATTTGGCATGGATCCTTAGAAAAGTGAACCACAGATGTGGCATCCAGTCTAGAAAAGAAGGCAGCAAATTAAATTCTTCCTCAGCCTAACAGAAAACCTAAACAAATGTATTCTTAGGTCTGCACAAATTGTTTAAGCACAACCCTTACTCTGGGGACTTTCATCCTCTAACCTGCCCTTTCCCTTCTTTCCTTGCCCTACATTTCATTTTTCTTACTCCCCAATGCACCTGATGCCCAGCTATTGCTATGCATTTTAAAGAGTTATCTAGCATTAATAGATTGGTCTAGAAACTGCTTTTGGAACCTTGGAATATTTTGATGACTGCTCTCTCTGGGTTCTTATTGAGAAAGACCTATTTCTAGGAATTGGAACCTGACAGTGTCTGGTAATAAAGACATCTGGGTGTCTTCCACATTCTTGCAGTTAGGAAGAGGGCAATGAGGTAGAGTTGCCATGTGGGATGCAGACTCCAAGGGGCACCCTGCTGAAGTGCCGGAGCCAGCCGGCGACGTGCGGCACTTGGAGTTGGGGGTGAGGATGAGAAAAAAAAAGACAAAACACAGATGGGAATGGGAGGACAGAGCCTGTAAAAACTGCCATGCCGTGTTTATTTTAGAAGCTGTATTTATATAGAAGAAACAGAACTGAAAAACATCTGAGTGTTTATGCATAGATCATTTTCCATTATCTACTTTCTCCAGCCCGGGGTCTTAGGGTAGGACTTTCTGGAATCTGTGAGGCTGTTTCTGAGAATAACTTTTCTGCTTCCTCAAGCTTGAGACAAAGGACATTCCATTACTTATTAACTATTCTACTTATTCAAGCCTATAGTATGGAACACTTATTGCACTCCAGATGGAAGAGCTATGCCCAGGGGCAGTTGCTACGTCACTAAGGACCCCAGTGTTCTGGGCAGCAAGCACATCCCC